>JAVJIF010019684.1:0-113303 GCA_038442645.1 Agave tequilana
ATCCGATTCAATACCGTCGGATACTACTACGACGTAGACGATGACATCTGGTCGGCAATGGATGCTTTGACATCATTGCATGTACCAGTAAAATCATCTTTCGGGACATACCAGGATAATGGCGATGCGCAGGAATCTATATTCTTGGTTCCGGCAAGCGAAAAAAGGCAAAGACCAATACTTTTTGGAGCGAATCTCGTCTGAACCAATGCCCCGCGAAGAATCGGAAAGCGAGAGGAATCGCCTCAGCTCGACCATTATGAATCGAAAGCACTCAGAATGATGAAACAAATGGGGTACGATATAACCAACAAGCCCGGGTTTGAACTTCGGCCAAAGGAAGGAGGACGCTACTTCGATCCTTTGTGCCAAAAGGGAAGGCCCCGATTATTATCATCGGACGCGCAGGGGGTTGGGCTATGTATCAACTCCGGTCCCATCAGCTCTGATTCTCAAGAATCGTCGAGCAACGATTGCTCTTCAGACACGTCATCATGGGAGTCAGTGTCCAGTGTCGGCAACATCTTCAAAGGGCTTTCAGTAAACATGGTTTCAACAGGCCATCTGGAAGATGAAGTGAAGAAATGATCCAACCTGATACCAGATCCTTGGATCAAACATTTGAATGCTCTTTGGGATATCGCTTTGAACAGCGGAGCCACCCACAGATGACAAGGTTGTTCAGATCAACCTAGGAGATGAGACCAACCCCAAGCCATCTTCATAAGTGACGGCTTGTCGCCTCCAGAGAAGAAGGATTTAATATCTCTTGTACAAGAGTATATAGATGTCTTCGCCTGGAATTATGAGGACATGCCTGGACTTGATCCTCAAGTGGCTATGCATCGCCTCAACATCAATCCGGACATGAAGCCTGTTAAACAACAGCAGCGACGGTTCCGTCCAGAGTAATGGAGGCAATTCAATCGGAAGTCAGAAAGCTCATCGATTCTGGCTTCATCCGGGAAGAACAACATCCCGACTGGGTAGCCAACATCGTCCCCGTCGCCAGAAGAATGGGAAGATCCGGATCTGCATCGACTTCCGTGATCTAAACGAAGCCTGCCCCAAAGACGAATTCCCATTGCCAATCACAGATGTCATGATTGACAATACTTGTGGATTCGAGCGAATGTCCTTTATGGACGGTTCTCAGGATACAATCAAATCAAGATGTATCCCGATGACGAAAAAGCATACCTCCTTCAGGGACTCCTCTAGGGGTATATTGTTACACCGTCATGCCCCGGACTGAAAAATGCAGGGGCAACATACCAAAGGGCCATGAACGCCATTTTCCATCAGGAATGCGGAAAACGGTGGAATGCTATGTCGATGACATCGCGGTGAAGAGTCGCACTAAAGGTGATCACATAGCAGACCTGAAGGTGGTCTTCGACATCATGCGCGGCTCATCAATTGAAGATGAACCCCACCAAATCCTTCCTGGGGGTAGCCAGTGGCAAATTCCTAGGATTTGTTGTGACTTCCACAGGAATCTATTTGGATCCAGAGAAAGTCCGCGCTATCCAAGAGATGCAACCCCCCAGAAGCCTCAAGGAGCTCAGGGGATTACAAGGACGATTGGCGTACATCCGCAGGTTCATATCAAACCTTCCGGGAGATGCCAACCCTTCGCCAAGCTGATGAAAAAGGGTGTTCATTCATTTGGGACGGCTTGTCAAAAAGCATTTGAGGAGATCAAACACTACCTCACCCAACCACCAGTCCTTGCAGCTCCGGTGTCCGGAAAGCCTTTCCTGGTGTACGTCCGAGCAATGGATCATTCCTTGGGAGCTCTACTAGCTCAGAATGATGAACAAGGACGAGAACAGGCAATCTACTATCTGAGTAGAACAATGATCGGAGCCGAACATCGGTACAACCCGATCGAGAAGGAATGTTTGGCACTAGTGTTCGCCATTCAGAAAATGCGACACTATCTGGTAGGCCAGACTATAAATGTCATATCAAAAGTCAACCCTCTGAGGTTACTTATGACAAAGCCTTCTTCACTAAATGGCCGGCTGGCAAAATGGGCATTATTGCTATCACAATATGAGATGCATTTTCTGCCACAAAAGGCTATTAAGGGGCAAGCGGTGGCGGACTTCTTAGCTGAACACCCAGATCCGAGGGCAGCCAAACTCTATGAGGATCTCCCAGATGAGGCCGCCGAAGTCTGCCTGACTCAGACGTTGTTCGGAAAGTCAAGTATGGCAACTTTTCTTCGACGGTGCATCAAGGACAAGCCCAAAGGGACACGTAGTGGCGGGGGTAGGAGTAGTACTTGTCTCCCCACAAAATTATGTGATCCCCCGAGCTGTCTCGCTAACGGAGCCTTGTTCCAACAATGTGGCGGAATACAACGCTCTTTTGATTGGGATGCAATTCGCCGATGAGATTGGCGTTAAAAATCTCGAGGCTTACGGTGACTCTAAACTCATCGTCAGCCAAGTTCGCGGAGAGTACGAGGCCAGACATGAAGATCTAGTACCCTACTACAACGCAACAATTCACATGGCCGAAAGGTTTTCAAACTTCTACATCGACCATGTACCGCGCAGGCAAAATGCACATGCGGATGCACTCGCATCCCTCGCTGCTTCCTTAGCTCTTCCAGCTGGAGCAATGGAGAAAGTAATTCGTCTATAGCCACGACCTATACTGTCCAAAAATTCCCCTCGGAGACTACCCCAGGGTCAGCGGGAGATCGTCGCGGTAAAGAAACACTTGAAGTGTCGACCGCTTCAGGGCTTAAAGACTGGCGATTCCCCTACATTGATTTTGTCTTATACGGCATTCTGCCGAAGACACCAAGGAGGCGGCTGCCATTCGGAGGAAAGCCCCCAAATTCTACTATAATGCGATTTCGCGAACATTGTATCGTCGATCGCATGACGGGATCCTGCTCGATGCCTCTCGTCAAAAGAAGCCCAAGGAGTATTGAAAGAAGCCCACGATGGTACTTGTGGAGCTCATCAACCTGGCCCGAAATTGGCACATCGACTCCAAAGGATGGGTTACTATTGGCCCAAGATGACTGCCGATGCTGTCGCTTATGCTAAGAGATGTTACGCCTGCCAAATACATGGCGATTTCATCCATCAAGCACCAGGGTACCTCCACTCAACGACCTCTACTTGGCCGTTTGAAATGTGGGGGATGGACGTGGTTGGCCCTATCAGCCCACCATCATCGAAAGGACATCGGTTCATTCTAGCGATAACCGATTACTTCTCTAAGTGGGCCGAAGCTATCCCTTTGAAAGAGGTGAAATCTTCTAACGTGATCAAGTTCGTGAAACATCACGTTATTTACCGCTTCGGTGTGCCTCGGCGTATCATCCATGACAATGGACCCCAGTTCATCAGCCAGGCTTTCCAGAGATTCTGCGCGAAGTTCAGAATCCAGAGTGTGTCCTCAACGGCATACTATCCTGCTGCTAACGGTCTTGCAGAAGCCTTCAACAAGACTATTGGCAAGCTTCTCAAAAAGTTCGTCTCGAAAAGTCAACGAGACTGGGACGACAAGCTGGGTGAATGCTTATGGGCCTACCGCACAACGGTGCGAACCCCAACTAAAGCCACGCCATTTTCCTTGGTATACGGATGCGAAGCCGTCCTTCCATTGGAAATACAAATTCCCTCTCTACGCGTCGCCTTGACAGCGGAAATGACAACTGAGGAGAAGCATCAGCAGCGACTCCAGGAGTTGGAAGCTTAGACGACAAGCGTTTGCAGGCCCAACAACAAATCGAGCTTTACCAAGCTCGTATCACCAGAGCCTTCAACAAGAAAGTCAAAGCGCGAACTTTCAAGAAAGGCGACCTTGTCTTAGCTGTCCGAAGACCTATGGTAATGACGCACAAGACAAAAGGAAAATTTCAGCCCAAATGGGAAGGGACCATTTGTAGTAGAGTCAGTCTACTCAAATGGATCATATCGCCTCATAACTTCAAATGGCGATACACTCATGATGCCGATCAATGGCAAATTCTTGAAGAAGTACTATCCTTAATAGTACTCTTCTTCCGATCAAGTTAAAAGTACACCTCTGATCAAACATCCGACGCCCTCGACGGCTAAGGATAGAGGAAAATGTTGGCCTTTAAGCCCAACATAAGTCCTCGACAACTCATCATGCTGAGGGGAATAGCATGGCTAGCCCAACTCAAACGGTAGTTGGTAAAGGCATGTCAAACCCGTTGACAGCTGAGGATTTGCTAAAAATCCTAAGGGACACGTTCCCATTTGATCCGACGCCCTCGACGGCTAAGGATAGAGGAAAATGTTGGCCTTTAAGCCCAACATAAGTCCTCGACAACTCATCATGCTGAGGGGAATAGCATGGCTAGCCCAACTCAAACGGTAGTTGGTAAAGGCATGTCAAACCCGTTGATAGCTGAGGGTTTGCTAAAAATCCTAAGTGGACTCGAGTCCACTCTTTCCTCCAAAATCCCTTACCAATTCTCGTCCATAGAATGGTAGGACCACAAAATGCAATCATTACTACGTTAACACTATACCTCTGGTAATGAATACTCTTTGTCGGGTATAAACTTTGCTTGTTAACTCTGCATAGAGTAACAAACTCTCAAATTTGTCAAGTTAACACTATACCTCTGGCATTTCAAATTCCACTTGTCAATTCTCATCAATAGAATGACAGGTCCTCAAATTGCTCTTATCACGAACCAATTCTTGTCAAGTTAACATTACACCTCTGATAAACTACTGTTTAAGTTAACATTACACCTCTAAGCAGTACATCGAGTGCCTGTCAAGTTAATATCACACCTCTGATAGTCACCTTTCTTCAGACTTCCGTATCGAAGCTGAAATGGACGATGCCAAGTTAACACTACACTTCTAGCATCCGAGTCATCGCTAAGTTCAACAGTACACCTATGGCCATGACCGTTCCTCGACTTCCTGGTCTAAGTCGAGATGACCAATGCTAAGTTCAACATCACACCTCTAGCATTACCTCACTGTTAAGTAAACATTACACCTATGACAGTGACATTCTGAGTTAAGTTAATATCACACCTCTGACTCACATCCTTGTCGAGTTAACACCACACTTCTGACAAGACTATCTCCAACCCGTTAAGTTAATATCACACCTCTAACGGTAAAAGATTTACTAGATTCCTCGCGGGTCTAGTTTCACTTGTTATTCTCTTCAACAGAATAATAGGTCCACCTAAAGACATTGTTAGGTCAACATTACACCGCTGACAATGTTTTATCAAATTCCCCAGCTGACCTTGAATCAAGTCAATCCTAGACACTTGACAAAAGTTCACCTTCTCTGGGAGTACGCATTCCCCCTATCACTTTCTTTATAAACTGGCGGGTCCACCAAAATCATTCTTTTACTTCTAAAACAAAACATTCAAGACAACAGAAAGAGGCAAAAAGAAAAGTGTCACTTTTATTCATATCCAAACACATGAAAGTGATACAAAACGCTCTCTTATACAATAAGATTGAGTGTTACAATTAAGGAGTACAAAGAAGTCCCTCTCTCTCTCTGAGGCCGTACTCACTCCTTGAAGCCGCATCTGATCCTAAGTGCATGATGTCTGAAGAAGTGCCAAATTGTGGCGACTGTTGGAACCGATTGCACTTTGATGCACGACGCCAACTTCGAAAGCGCCCTAGCTGACTAAGCCAGGAGCAATGGTGTTCTTGAGGTCCGGTGGCAACAGAAGAGCCTGCAACCCTTCGTTCAAGAGTTGATCTTTCCCCAGCAGGCCATCCAAAGGACATGGACTGTCCTTGATGTTACTTCTGGGATGGGAGAGGAAGAGGATCCTCTCCGCCACCGCAACCGCCGGAACCTCCTCGCCGTCATACTTGACCTGACCATCTCTTGCCATCAGGCAAGAGTGGTGCAGGAGATCTGAAGAGACCTTGGCGAGATTTGGGTCCTCGTCAGAGATATAATTTACTCTCTTACAAACGACGAGGACCATAATTTACTCTCTTACAAACGAACATTGAGCAAGCTCGCCGGTTGAAGCACTCTTCCAGGAGACCAGCGAACCTGCAAAGAACAAATAAGAGAATCAGAAAATCTGGAACTTAGTATACTTTAACAAAAGAAAACTAAGTAACAGACGCGGCAGTCATTGAAGACTTCAGACGCGGAAATGATCTGCACAGTCAAACCACCGCGTCAGCAGAAACAGACGCGAGTCAAAACTGTGCCACGCCCAGGATTCAAACGCGGTCTCAGTTTGCACCCGCGTCTAATGTACTAGACGCGAAAAACTTCAAACGCCGAAAATTGCCATCTCTCTGTTGGGTGAACAGGAGTTGCAAGATTCAGGTCTGAAACGCGCCAAGGCAATAGCCATGAGCAAAGCCAGCGTCAAGAGCCCGCGTTCAGAAAAGTTCAAGTCACCAGCACAAATTCCAGAATAGGAATGCACCAGAATTTCATTCAGATGCCTATGCCAAAATACAGGCTATGGACATCATCGGGGTGACATACCAGCAGAAACCTCTGTCCAGAGTTGACCTCTCTGCATCCAAACGCGGGTGCGCAAGATGACATGAGAGAGGATTCCTTCTGAAGAGACCAAACAGAGGCATGAGAGCTCTGGGTCATCTTCGTCCACGGGGTCACCTTCACCCATGAAGACGGTTCTCTGAAAGATAATTCAAGGCGACTTCTCTCGGAGCAAAACAAATGAAAACAGTCTAAGTTGGATTGTTGAAGAGGGAGAGGGTGCACTCTATTTATAGGCAGTCCCTAATAACTGTCATTAATGGGGCATCAATCGGAACCGTCGCGCACAACTGTCAAAGCCCAATCAAAAACGGACGCGTGGAGCGCTGCTTTGGAAACCGTCAAAGTGCGCCGGTTTTTCAACCGCCAGCGTCGGTTCTGCATGCAAGAGCAATAACGCCTGAACCCAATAAGAGGCTGACGCGTGGATAACTGTCTTGGGAAGCAACGGATGACCCGGAACCCCAATCGACAGTGAAGACTTGACGTTCAAAGATCTCCTAAAAATCTTTTTAAGTCATGCTGCATTGAACGCAGATGGGAAAGTCGCTCGAGGCTGCGTATCCCGTGTCTGATCGATCCGCGTCTTTCTTAGCAAGACAGATTCGCGTTATTCAGAGCCGCGTTTCACCCTGTGATTGACGCTGCGTCTCACTCCATGGACTGACGACCGCGTCTCACTTTATGGATCAATGCTGCGTCTCATCAAGAAGACCGCGTATCACTCTGAGATTGACGCTGCGTCTCATCAAAAGGACTTAGTAAATCTAAGTTACCGCGTCTCACTTTATGGATCAATGTCGCGTCTCATTAAGAAGACTCAGAGTCAAGGCCGCGTTTCATTAACAGAACTTAGTCTTACCTAAGTGCCAGTTACCAAGGAGTTGGATTCGCCTACAGCTGAGCAAAGAAGATGGAGCAAAATTTTTCAAACTTTTATTATAAACAGTAAAAGTGGATACAAACACTCTAAACAGAGTGTCCTCTTCTTTACAAAAAAGGGGGAAAAGAAAAGAAGGCTAAATGTCCTGGTTCGCCAAGGTACGGATTTGTTCCCTAAGGGTGAATCTCGTGTTGGCGCGTCCTTTCAGCTTCCATAATAGCCTGGTCCCGCAGCTCCTCTTCGGATAAGAAATTTCTTGCGGCCAGCTGCGTTCGCAGATATTCCACCCTGGAAGAATGTAGAGACAGACTCTCTTCAGCTCGCGCCCTAGCAGCTTGTTGCTCCTCTAGCTGCTTTTTGATGGTAGCAAGCTTTTCCTCATTGAGCGCAAGCACAACTTCTGCCTTGGCAATGGTGTCCCGAGCCCTGATGATGACTTGCTCTGTGCTCTGCATGACAAGCTCGGATTCCCTTGAATCGCCAGCTAGTTTCTGACATTCAGCCTGAGAATATTCGAGATTACGGATCTCTGCAGCGATTTGTGCCTCCGCTTCCTGTCGCTCTCGTTCTTGAGCAGCTAGGAGCCTAGTCAGGGTGGCCTGGGCCTCACTAAAAGAGCCAGCATCTTCAAAGACTCCAGCACCTGCAGGTAGTCTCCCAGTTGCTCTACCACCCGTAGACACGCCTTGGCAAGTGAAGGGCTCCGGTTAATTCGACGTTCACGGCCAGATTTTTAAGAAGCGTCTGGGCAAATTGGAACGAGCTGTTTCCACGTAAGATGAGATCAATACATGATCCCATCGAAGCGAAGAATTGCTGCACCATCTGACGTGCCAGTTCCCCCATGTCTTCACCACCTAGGAAGCTTCCCGACCCCTTTTCCGTCACAGGATAGGGGATATAAGGCGGATCTTCTCGCACAAGAGTCGTGCTGGCCGTCGAGACAGCAAGAGCTAGACCGGCCGCTGACGCTTCCGGAGGTACTACCTCTGCAGGAGCCTCCACGACCAATGAGGGAGTAGTAAGCACGACCTCCTCAAAAACCTCCACCGAGACTTGAGCTGTATGGCCTTCTGGAAGGGTGCCAACCATCGGACTCTCCACCTGAGCCCCTCAGTCCTCTCTGCAAGTTATCGCGATGTTAGCCACAATGATAGAAGAGCTAAACATTTAAAGCATCAGAGCTGCCTTACCAGGTTGGAGGTCCGGAGACGTCAAATCCTGCGGAGCGGAAGTCTCCTCGGCTTCAGCAGTAACCTCCTCGCCTGGCAGAGTGAGAGCCTCCTCAGCCTCAGTGGTTGCTTCCTCTTCTGGCAGAGTGGAAGGCTCCCCAGTTTCAACAGCTGCCCCTTTGAGGGTATCTCAGCAGCCGAGACCTCAATCCCCTCGGGCTGGGTCAACTCTTTCACCATCTCCTCGATACGCGAGGAGGTTGTAGCCTCAGCATCTTCGGTTGGCCCTGCAGCATAAAAGAAGAATGTTAGAACATCCTCTTCAATATGCAAAGAGAAAATTAGACAAAAGATGGAAAGAATACCTTCAGTAGGGATAATCGCCAGCGATGGTGCAGTCGATGGCTCACCCTCATGTATTTCCTCCTCCGAGATGTGGAAGAATTTGCTCTGATCAGGAAGAGCGGGTTCATCGCCATAGTCGGTCTCGTCTTCGAAGTCGCTTTCCCCCGATAACGAAGAAGACGACAGCGCAACGCGAGGAAGCTGTAACGCCCCGATCCCGGCGATACGGGGACGTCACTGCAACGTATATACGTAGGTCAGAACTACCCTCCCGTATATACGCTAAGCATCAGTACAGACAAGAATCAGAGTACGGAAGCAGTGGTGCATTATACATTCCAACACGTATATATATACAATCACAGAGTTATCACCAGAGTGATTACAATATTACATGAATATCATATCACTAACATGCGCAAATGTGGGAATACAAAAGATATACATGTATGGACAACATAAAAGATACATGTATATGAACAGTACAAAAGAGTGCTCACGAGTTAACTGGAGAGACCACGCTACCGCTACGCTACTCTGATCAATAACAGGGGGAAATCCTCACGCTCCGGGCTCCAGGACCTGGACATGAGAATCCAGGGGAGTCAGTGAAACTCCCCAGGCGAGTATGATATAATGCCAGGTGGCGAATCAGGAGGAGCACAAGTGTCAAGTACAGAAGACAGGCGGGTTAGAACATAAGAGAAGTATATATATATATATGAACGGTATAACATAATCATCAGGAAACCGGAAATCCAAGGTAAAACTGATTTCATGCAAAGTGATTTTATACGCTTAGGTTACGGTCCCATGAGACTAATACATCGAAGGAATAATCCAAACAAGGAAACCCTCATCTATATACCTTTATCTCATGCCACAGAATATCAAGCGTATAGAATCAGAGTTGCAAATCATATGAAAGTCAAACAGGAATACAAAACGGGAATCATGACATGCATAGCAAGTGCAACAGAAATCATAACAGGTACTTTAACAGGAATCATGACAGGTGACTATTATTATTATTACTTGTCTGACCCATATATCTAGGTATGTGACCTGGTGTACGGCCAACCCACATACATCCATATATAAGCAAGCCAAGGTTGTTAACGGAAGTAGATGGAGAACTGATATCACTTCTTATATTGGTTTCCATACACCTGGAACCAGTTTGGAGGCTCAAAGTCCCCCTAATAATAGTTGCCATAACACTTTCACCAATGTATATATATATATCCATATATATATACTTTTATTCCATCACTATAAGCAAGGTATCATTCCGGCATCCATCACTTCCTCCCATACCCATACAAGTTGTCCTTTTTATAGCTTTTTAACATAATTATCAGATTTCGGGAATGAACAATATCATAACAGGTATACATAACAGTAATCAGTACATAACGGTAATCAGGTGTTACATCCCCTTTATCGTGATAATTATAAGAATCGGTGTATCATGCTTGGTGTCAAGAGATAGCATGATAAATGGTGATATGAATCAAGTAACCAATCATAATAAGAGACTGATGATAGTCTGGGTAAGTCATGGTACAACATAAAGGTCTTGCCAAATAGTGGCATGTCAAGTGGTCAGTTGATAACACAATTGTCAAGTGATATACATGTGTTAAAAGGAAACATGTACTGACAAGTCTAAAGAAATAGCATGGCAATCGTGAACATAGCAGAAACCAAGAATACAACGACCACGAAGGGTCTGCCACGCATAGTATGAAAACAGTAAAAGATATATGGAATAAAGTATATGAAAACATGAAAAGAAATACTTATCGTCCCGACGAAACGGAAACTCAAATAAAGAAGAGCGAGACTACTCGCATACAAGAAGGTAGCGAGTGAGAATACTCGCCTAAATCACCAAAACGCCGATAGATCCGAAATCCACATAATTCGGGATGCGCCACAACCTGTGATATAAATATGTAGAGTGAAGATGAGAGAGAAATAATGGAAGATGATGTGTGTCAAGAGACAAGTCAAGTAATACCTATAGGTGATGTAAGTCTAGAGGGTAAGGTTCAGGTTCAAGAAGGGAATCAACTATAACAGATAGGCAAAGTTAGTCGTCTAGGTGGAATGGGTGGTCGACTAATGAAGAAGTTGGTCGACTAGGAGAAATGGGGTAGTCGACTAATAGTGGTCCTAAGTCGTCTAACAGTCAGGTCAAGTTGACTAAAACTGGGTTTTAGAGAGTTAGGATTTTTCCACAGGAGAAGCAGATTTTGGCCCAAAACAGACTAACGGTCGACTGGGGTCAATGGCCGGTCGACTGGTACACTAACAGTGCCAGGACGGCCGCCTGTCGGTCGACTGCCGGTCGACCGAAAATACAGGTCGGTCGAGTGATCGGTCGACTGACGGTCGACCGATACAAGGCCGTGAGCTCCAGGTTTGGTCGGTCGACTTCGGTCGACTTCCGGTCGACCGGACTAATTCCAACGTGCACGCTGTGCACGTCGGTCGACTGCCGGTCGACTGTCGGTCGACCGGACTCCTGAAAACTGCTGCTGTTGGTCTAAAAATCAGATTTTGTGTTGGTTGATTTTGATAGTCTAAAAATAAGAAAAATATGATTTTGATGACACGGGTCCACTAGATATGAAGATACATGTATACTAGGAATTGATCAAGTCTTGGTGAGTAAATATACTCACATAGATCGGTTATGGGAAGCTTGAAGAGATCGTGGTCGGAAGTGATCCACGGCGATGCAATCGACGAAGGAGGAGACGATCCCAATCCAAGTAGTTGGTTGAAGATGGAGAAGACCTTGGTGATGCCCTTGGAAGTAGGTATTAAGGTTGAGATGGAGGAGGAACTAGTGAAGGCTTTCTCTTTTGTGAAGAGAAGAGAAAAAGAAAGTGAAATGAAAAGGATTGGTATTTATAGATTTTGGAATTTGTGAAGGAGGTGCAATTAAATAATTGTGAGGGGCTTAATTGCAAAGAGGAGGGTGAGGTGTCTCTTGGCCAATAGGAGCTTGCCACATGAGGGATGAGGTGTTCTCTTTGGCCAATCAAAGCTTGCCATGGAGATGATGAGGTGGAGAGTTTGTGTGGTGGAGAATGATGGAAGTGTGTGGAAGGTGATGAGGTGGAGAAACTTAGGGTGGAAGTAAAGGAGTTTGTGATGGAGGTTAAAGGAGAAAAGAAAATAGGAAAAGGAAAAAGGAAAAGAAATTAGAAAAGAGAAGATATTTTCTTGATCTCCAAAAATGAAAATATCAGAAACACAGATTCCCGGGATTGAGTCGTGGATGCGGAAATCTTTCGGGAAAATACCGGATACGTCCCGAAATCAAGTATCTCGGAACGACCCGAAATAAACATCAAAAATCCATAATATTATATTAAGAATAATAGTGAAATCCTTTTTAAGAAATACTTTATAGTTTTAAAACTAAAAATCCCGGAATCAGTTACCTACCGACTCCGAAGGAATTTTCATAAAATCATAAAATCCTCAGAAAATGAATGTAGGTAGAAAATATGATTCTGAGAGATAATATCTAAAGGACCATCATGAAATTCCTAACTGTTTGTGAAATAAAAATACTGGAATCAGTCTTCTACCGACTCCGGCGGAAAAATCCATAAATTCGTAAAATCTTCAGAAAAAGTATTTAAGTAAGGAATATTATTCTAAGCAGAAATGTCTAAAGAATCTTCTAGAATTTCTAAACAGTTTGTAAGATAAAATTCGGGAATCGATCAGCAGCACTGGTCGACACCGGTTTTTGAAGAAATTCCTTTTAATCCCAGAAAAATCCAGAAAATCACAGAAAATCTAATATATTGGAAAATAATATTTGAAACTGAAATCGGTCAAATCTAATCAGCGGAAAGACCAAACCGAGTAATATACTATAATCGATTTCCTGGTTCGGACTGGGACTGACTCCGAGTCCACGAATCCAAATCCAAGACAAAACAATCATATAAGGAATTCATAAAGCAAAACAAATACAGGGAACAAATCGAAAAAATACGATCGGAAAATCTGAATACGCAACTAAGTACGTATTCCGGGAACGGGGTATTACAATCCACCCACCTTACAAAAATTGCGTCCTCGCAATTTCGATAAGGGGTAAATTGAATACAAAGGGGACAAAGGCTGGAATTTATACCAATTAAGATATGAAGCACTATAGGTAGGGCTCTCAAGTCAACTGAATAATAATCATACTCTGCATTTCCGGCTGATGATGTCGTGGCTGTGTAATAAATCTTTAGAATAATGCTGAATAATACTGATGATGTCGTGGCTGTGTAATAAAGAAAACCCCGAAAATTCTGAGCATAATAAAGAAGACCGATAATTAAGAATCCGACTGCTGTCCTCTGAAAGATAGCCAGATCAAGATCGATCTGGAGAATACCAAGCTTCATAGAATTGGCCGAAGAGATCACATAATAGCTTCCTTCTGAACCAGCCACTACCTCTCTAGTCTAGTCATATCTTAAGATAGTATAAGGCTTCATAAAACCAAAACATAAAACCAAA
Source organism: Agave tequilana (assembly GCA_038442645.1). Classification (NCBI taxonomy): domain Eukaryota; kingdom Viridiplantae; phylum Streptophyta; class Magnoliopsida; order Asparagales; family Asparagaceae; genus Agave; species Agave tequilana. The sequence goes on from JAVJIF010019684.1 coordinate 13,465, forward strand.
ACAGGGAAAGGATAGGAGTGATTAGGAATCAAGGGAAAGATATTCAAGGAGGATTAGAAATCAAAGGAAAGATAGCCAAGAAATAGATAACTCTGCACTTGCAGTTGGAATGTATAACCAAGACTCATGTATTCCAGTTGCAAATCTCTTTACCATTGATTTGCCTTCTGGACGTACTGAGGAGGTTAGAGCCTAAGCTCTGATACCAACCTGTAACGCCCCGATCCCGGCGATACGGGGACGTCACTGCAACGTATATACGTAGGTCAGAACTACCCTCCCGTATATACGCTAAGCATCAGTACAGACAAGAATCAGAGTACGGAAGCAGTGGTGCATTATACATTCCAACACGTATATATATACAATCACAGAGTTATCACCAGAGTGATTACAATATTACATGAATATCATATCACTAACATGCGCAAATGTGGGAATACAAAAGATATACATGTATGGACAACATAAAAGATACATGTATATGAACAGTACAAAAGAGTGCTCACGAGTTAACTGGAGAGACCACGCTACCGCTACGCTACTCTGATCAATAACAGGGGGAAATCCTCACGCTCCGGGCTCCAGGACCTGGACATGAGAATCCAGGGGAGTCAGTGAAACTCCCCAGGCGAGTATGATATAATGCCAGGTGGCGAATCAGGAGGAGCACAAGTGTCAAGTACAGAAGACAGGCGGGTTAGAACATAAGAGAAGTATATATATATATATGAACGGTATAACATAATCATCAGGAAACCGGAAATCCAAGGTAAAACTGATTTCATGCAAAGTGATTTTATACGCTTAGGTTACGGTCCCATGAGACTAATACATCGAAGGAATAATCCAAACAAGGAAACCCTCATCTATATACCTTTATCTCATGCCACAGAATATCCAAGCGTATAGAATCAGAGTTGCAAATCATATGAAAGTCAAACAGGAATACAAAACGGGAATCATGACATGCATAGCAAGTGCAACAGAAATCATAACAGGTACTTTAACAGGAATCATGACAGGTGACTATTATTATTATTACTTGTCTGACCCATATATCTAGGTATGTGACCTGGTGTACGGCCAACCCACATACATCCATATATAAGCAAGCCAAGGGTTGTTAACGGAAGTAGATGGAGAACTGATATCACTTCTTATAGTGGTTTCCATACACCTGGAACCAGTTTGGAGGCTCAAAGTCCCCCTAATAATAGTTGCCATAACACTTTCACCAATGTATATATATATATCCATATATATATACTTTTATTCCATCACTATAAGCAAGGTATCATTCCGGCATCCATCACTTCCTCCCATACCCATACAAGTTGTCCTTTTTATAGCTTTTTAACATAATTATCAGATTTCGGGAATGAACAATATCATAACAGGTATACATAACAGTAATCAGTACATAACGGTAATTAGGTGTTACATCCCCTTTATCGTGATAATTATAAGAATCGGTGTATCATGCTTGGTGTCAAGAGATAGCATGATAAATGGTGATATGAATCAAGTAACCAATCATAATAAGAGACTGATGATAGTCTGGGTAAGTCATGGTACAACATAAAGGTCTTGCCAAATAGTGGCATGTCAAGTGGTCAGTTGATAACACAATTGTCAAGTGATATACATGTGTTAAAAGGAAACATGTACTGACAAGTCTAAAGAAATAGCATGGCAATCGTGAACATAGCAGAAACCAAGAATACAACGACCACGAAGGGTCTGCCACGCATAGTATGAAAACAGTAAAAGATATATGGAATAAAGTATATGAAAACATGAAAAGAAATACTTATCGTCCCGACGAAACGGAAACTCAAATAAAGAAGAGCGAGACTACTCGCATATAAGAAGGTAGCGAGTGAGAATACTCGCCTAAATCACCAAAACGCCGATAGATCCAAAATCCACATAATTCGGGATGCGCCACAACCTGTGATATAAATATGTAGAGTGAAGATGAGAGAGAAATAATGGAAGATGATGTGTGTCAAGAGACAAGTCAAGTAATACCTATAGGTGATGTAAGTCTAGAGGGTAAGGTTCAGGTTCAAGAAGGGAATCAACTATAACAGATAGGCAAAGTTAGTCGTCTAGGTGGAATGGGTGGTCGACTAATAAAGAAGTTGGTCGACTAGGAGAAATGGGGTAGTCGACTAATAGTGGTCCTAAGTCGTCTAACAGTCAGGTCAAGTTGACTAAAACTGGGTTTTAGAGAGTTAGGATTTTTCCACAGGAGAAGCAGATTTTGGCCCAAAACAGACTAACGGTCGACTGGGGTCAATGGCCGGTCGACCGGTACACTAACAGTGCCAGGACGGTCGCCTGTCGGTCGACTGCCGGTCGACCGAAAATACAGGTCGGTCGAGTGATCGGTCGACTGACGGTCGACCGATACAAGGCCGTGAGCTCCAGGTTTGGTCGGTCGACTTCCGGTCGACCGGACTAATTCCAACGTGCACGCTGTGCACGTCGGTCGACTGCCGGTCGACTGTCGGTCGACCGGACTCCTGAAAACTGCTGCTGTTGGTCTAAAAATCAGATTTTGTGTTGGTTGATTTTGATAGTCTAAAAATAAGAAAAATATGATTTTGATGACACGGGTCCACTAGATATGAAGATACATGTATACTAGGAATTGATCAAGTCTTGGTGAGTAAATATACTCACATAGATCGGTTATGGGAAGCTTGAAGAGATCGTGGTCGGAAGTGATCCACGGCGATGCAATCGACGAAGGAGGAGACGATCCCAATCCAAGTAGTTGGTTGAAGATGGAGAAGACCTTGGTGATGCCCTTGGAAGTAGGTATTTAAGGTTGAGATGGAGGAGGAACTAGTGAAGGCTTTCTCTTTTGTGAAGAGAAGAGAAAAAGAAAGTGAAATGAAAAGGATTGGTATTTATAGATTTGGAATTTGTGAAGGAGGTGCAATTAAATAATTGTGAGGGGCTTAATTGCAAAGAGGAGGGTGAGGTGTCTCTTGGCCAATAGGAGCTTGCCACATGAGGGATGAGGTGTTCTCTTTGGCCAATCAAAGCTTGCCATGGAGATGATGAGGTGGAGAGTTTGTGTGGTGGAGAATGATGGAAGTGTGTGGAAGGTGATGAGGTGGAGAAACTTAGGGTGGAAGTAAAGGAGTTTGTGGTGGAGGTTAAAGGAGAAAAGAAAATAGGAAAAGGAAAAAGGAAAAGAAATTGGAAAAGAGAAGATATTTTCTTGATCTCCAAAAATGAAAATATCAGAAACACAGATTCCCGGGATTGAGTCGTGGATGCGGAAATCTTTCGGGAAAATACCGGATACGTCCCGAAATCAAGTATCTCGGAACGACTCGAAATAAACATCAAAAATCCATAATATTATATTAAGAATAATAGTGAAATCCTTTTTAAGAAATACTTTATAGTTTTAAAACTAAAAATCCTGGAATCAGTTACCTACCGACTCCGAAGGAATTTTCATAAAATCATAAAATCCTCAGAAAATGAATGTAGGTAGAAAATATGATTCTGAGAGATAATATCTAAAGGACCATCATGAAATTCCTAACTGTTTGTGAAATAAAAATACTGGAATCAGTCTTCTACCAACTCCGGCGGAAAATCCATAAATTCGTAAAATCTTCAGAAAAAGTATTTAAGTAAGGAATATTATTCTAAGCAGAAATGTCTAAAGAATCTTCTAGAATTTCTAAACAGTTTGTAAGATAAAAATTCGGGAATCGATCAGCAGCACTGGTCGACACCGGTTTTTGAAGAAATTCCTTTTAATCCCAGAAAAATCCAGAAAATCACAGAAAATCTAATATATTGGAAAATAATATTTGAAACTGAAATCGGTCAAATCTAATCACCGGAAAGACCAAACCGAGTAATATACTATAATCGATTTCCTGGTTCGGACTGGGACTGACTCCGAGTCCACGAATCCAAATCCAAGACAAAACAATCATATAAGGAATTTATAAAGCAAAACAAATACAGGGAACAAATCGAAAAAATACGATCGGAAAATCTGAATACGCAACTAAGTACGTATTCCGGGAACGGGGTATTACAGAAGCTCTGGAACAGGAGCCTTACCTCCAATTACCCCAGTGGTAGGACTAGGGTCGACTGCCCTAAGACTGGAAATGAAGATGCTAGGAGACCCCGGCTGCTGTGCCTCGTCTCTCCCATCATGAGCAGAAGAAGGCTCGGGTTGAACTGAGAGGCCTGCAATCTCAACATCCCCTCCAGTCATTATGTCAACCTCCAGTGACTCGTCATCTTCGGTGGCGGTGGACTCTTCAACAAGCTCCCCTTCCTCCACGGTCTTGCTGCGCGACCTAGGAGCACGGACTAGGGTGGGAAAATCTTCATCTTCCGACGGTTCCTCAACCCTAACAGGGACGTCTTCAGGAGGAGCCTCAACTCCGCAGAGATGTCTCCGGATTGAGAGACTTCAGCCGTTAAATCCCTCCGAGCCTTCTTTGGGGCAGGCTCAGCGATAGAAGCAGAGCGTCGATGACGCTTGCTCGCCAACTGCTTAGACCTCCTGGCCCGCGGCTCCTCCCTCGTGGCTGGTGGCTCCGCCCTTGTCGCTGGTGGCTCTGCCCTTGCCGGTCGCGGCTCCGCCCTCACTGCTGGGGGCTCCCTCCTCGATCTTCGCCCGACCTCCTTTTGGGCCTTCAGGTACTGTTCTACGAGTTTCGTCGGTTTACTAGAATCAGTCCTGGCCTCGAGACTTGCATTGATGCTCTCAATGCATGAAGACGCCGGAAAAAGTCTGGCGTTTGGATGGCTTGAGAGTACCAAGTACAGAAGCTGAAACTCGTATGGCACTTGGGCCCCTCGAGAGGTAGACGAAAAGATACTCCCGTCCCTCCAGCCACACTATAGTACCAGGCCGAGCACCCTCGAACAGGTTCCCTTCGAAGGCAAGTCTAGCATTGGGGTTCCCGACATAGAGCTGATCATAGCCGAACTGTCGAGCGAAGCGACTCGGCATGTACGGCTCAATGGTACATGACGTCCCTTACCGGAAAAGCACATATCCGGGCCGGATATTTAGCAACCACCAGAAGGCCCCCGCGGATAACCTCGTGAAGTCATCTGGGCCAACAGAATCAACAAGTAGATCCCGAAAGATGCATCAGGGATCTGGAGGAGGCAGCGATTGAGCTGGTAGTTTGCAGGGTCTGAAAGGCACTTCCGGACGTAATATATATAAGGATCACGCCATTTTGAACCCTCCAACCGCTGTACAAAAGGGACAGAACTCTCCCTCCAACGCGCTGCCATCATCAAAGAAGGGCAATGCATCACATACCAAGCAATAAGGTACGTGTAAGGCAGCTCGACACGAGGGTTGGGACGCTTCACCGTCGGACTCCCCTCTGAGTCAACATACGGCTTTCCCTCGGAGTCTGCAGTTTTTGGTGGCTCGCAGAAACTCTTAGTGAGCGCCCGCAGCCCGCTCTGAATACCAGCCGCCACGGCCGGAAGAAGGGCTATGGGGTTCCCATGAGCCAGGAGCACCGCCGGGTACACCACGTCAGCAACAATGACTTCATGCGGCAGCGTGGGCACCACACAGCGCTTCAGCCACAGCATCAGAAAGCCCGCCAACAGCGCCCGATCGGAGATAGGAGTCCGGGCTTGATGGGTGAAAGCTTTCAAAAACCAAGTCAGGGTCGAAACCGTCCTCGTTCGACTCCGTGGTGTAGAAGCTGTTCGGAGCCTGGTCGATCCTGTCTTCAATCTCCCTGTCAGAGCTGGGATCCAATCGGGTTATCCGATGGTCTTTGGTGTTGACATTATTGAACAAGTAACTGGCCCAAGACAGTTGCTTGACTCCCTGCGACCGCCATTTGGTTATCTGGCCGCAAATGTGAAAGTGACATAGCACTTCCCAGTAGGTCTCATATATGAGGGGAAACTCCTCCTTCACATAGCGAAGCTCCACAGCGGTCGGGACATATTCCTCATAGGGAATATCCCCTGTCGACAGCCCCGAGACCTCGTGCAGCTCGTGCAGAGCAAGGCCCATCTCTCCGACCGGAGTGAAGAACGTCCCCGTCGAAGGATTATAACGCTCTAGAATCCCGAAGAAGTTCTGAGAGTTTTGAGGGATCCCCCACTGCACGGCCCTGACTGCCGAGTACAGTCCCACGCGCTTTAGCAGGCCCCCGAGCTCGGTAAGGACAAAGCCGACCATCCTGCCCCACCAATAGTTCTCCGTGGAACGGACCCACCCCGGCGCACGGAACCCAACCGGGTAGTCACCCTCCGCCTCCATGAAGGCGTTGAGGAAGGTAGTGCCAAGTTGTGGTATCTCCCCAGCTGGAACCTCAGTCCTGCGCGACCCAGGGAAAAGGCCGATAACTGACCTGTCATGGCTATCATGACGGTATACTTTGTGGGAGCCCAAATCACCGAGAGTGACCTCGGGAACATATCGAGCAAGGTCCCATTCCATCTTCCGAGGGACGGACATATGCTGGAAGTAGGACAGCGGGAACATCCTCTCCATGTCTGGAAGAAAGAATCTTCCACCCTTTATTTGACGGAGCCATTTGTAAGTTCCGTCATACACGCTATGGCCGCCCTCGTGGATACGATCTCCGAAGAAGAAGGCAGGCTTCTCCAGCTTGATGCCAGCATCTGTTGCGAATGCTGCATCAGTCATAAACACCCGAAGAGTTCTCATGTCAACATTTGAGAGCCTCTCTCTGCGATCCGGTGACTTGTCAGCAGTCACAGGAACGGTCCTTTGTAATACAAAAGTTAAATCCCGGTCAGCACCACCTATATGACCAAAGTGGCACTTCTTGGCGAGTGAAGTAGCAGGGCGTGGCGCTGCAAAAAGAAAAGGACACTTAGATACTCTATCAAAAGCATAAAAAAAAAATGCTAAGTGTTCATAATCCGAACGCAGAAGAGACACTGGACGCAGGAATTATCAAATCCGCGTCCAGACCTGCGCATCCACGCAGAAGAGACTGGACGCAGGAATTATCAAATCCGCGTCCAGACCTGCGCATCCACGCAGAAGAGGCAATGGACGCAGGAATTATCAAATCCGCGTCCAGACCTATGGGATCGGCGTCTCCACAACATTCTCCTTGATGTCACTTCTGGGGTGCGAAAAGAAGAGAGTTATCCACCTTAACCTTTCCACTACCATAATCGCCAGAAGTTAAGGAGGGTAACTCTCTTCCTTTCACATCCCCAGATGTCGAAGTACTTGGACTCGGGTGCCAGATTCATCAAAATCAGCAGCTGATGAAACAGAACGCAAGGATCAAATCCGCGTTCTGTAAACTAAGTCCGCGTCTGAACCCTTCACAAATAGAAAATATTCTAAGTGAAGATCTGAAGCGCAGGACTCAAGGGCGCGAGGGTCCAAACCCGCGCCTCGGTTATCATCCCAAAGACTGCGTCTGGGAATCAAACACGATTTGAAATTCACGTGTTAAGGGTTCTTAAAAGTTCTTTGAACTTTCTTTAATGGCGAAACTTCCGCCTAAGAGGCCTTTACCTTTGAGACCTGGGAGAACGACGTCCTGTGCAGAGGAGGAGCCGCCCCTCTGGGCCTCGGCGACGGTCGCCTTTGAGGACGATGCAGTTGGCTTAGTCTTGGGTGCCATTGATGTTCAGAAATCCGAGCAAGGAGATGAACAAGTTCGAAGATGAACAGAGAAGGAAATTCTTTTTCTCAGCGAGTGCGTTCAGAGAAGAAGATGCATCTCTCCAACTGTTGCCTTTTATAGGCACAGGGATTCGCGAAGATACGCGGCGTGTGCCCGGTAGACGCTGCAGCGAGTCACCGCTTGACGCGTGTAACCAAATCGTTTCTGAACGGAGAAGATCATGCGTCGCAACCCCGCCACGAGTCAGCAGTCGACACGTGGAGCAGTTCATTTAATGAACCAGGAAATCCGCGCGCCAAAAGGCGAAATTTCGCCGGTTCCCTAGGCCAGCTGGCGGCGTAATCATGACATGGCACAGAATTCGCGCCCAAAGAACGCACCTCCTCGATGAACATGCCACGTCAGCCTCTCCATGAATGCATTTGGAAGGTCGCGTCTCTCTAAGAAATTCGCGTCCTTCCAGTCTGGCCAAATATCGCGTCTGCCTTATGAAGATCAGTCACGTCTCCATTGCCAAAGGACGCACGTTACAGAAATCGCGCCTTTACAGCAGTACCATCTCTGCTTTTGAAAAGAACCTGCGTTTGGCCTCCTGCTTCTGCAAAATCAGTTCAACAGTACTCTGACGCAAGCAGACGACCAACCACTCCTGGCTTAAAGCGCGCCAGTGACAGACTAAAAGCAATCGGGGAGGTTTAGACTGTGCATCTAAACACTCAACATGATCAACTCTGGGGCTTCAAAGAGTTCAACAGTACACTCACGAAGACCAACTCCAGATAAGATTAAACCGGAGCATCAACAGTCTAGTCATGAAGGCGAACTCAGCTAGAGTCCAAAGTATTTCGAAATCCGTCCCAGTTAACTGCGGAATGTCGAAAACTTTGGAGGGGGTTCTGTAGGCTGTCTAAAAATCACCAAGACAAGCCACCAAAACACAGAGATCCAAGATCCAGGCGCAAGGCTAAATGTGACAATCAAGGCGCGTCAGCCCGAAGCCCGCGTCTCAGCATCAAGGCGCGTCGGCCCGAAGCCCGCGTCTCAGCATCAAGGCGCGTCGGCCCGAAGCCCGCGTCTCAGCATCAAGACGCGTCGGCTCGACACCCACGTCTCGGTTGCAACTACCCCGATTATGGCGCCATCCACCGCCCATGTAGCGGGGAAGTTGGCCCTCATCGTGGAGCATTTTTAGGGGGCACGATCACCCCCTAAAAACCCTATAAATAGTCCCGTCACTATTGGGGACGGGCAGACAACAACAAAGGGAGGACGACGACGATTATCGGGCAAGAGAGAGATTCTGAGAAAAAAAAGGAGAGACCATCGACAGAGAGAGAGAAAACCCTTCAGCGAGCTTACTGAGTACTAGCCGCTCTTCGCCTACCTCCTCTTCTAGAGTTTTGGTAGACGGAGCTGAGTTACTCCCTCTACCGACCGAAGAGAAGATCCCCGACGGTCCGAACAGTCATCCGGTCAACGGAGAACAAGATTCACTCTCCACCGCCACACGAAGAACCCAGCACTAAACAAAGGGGGATTCAAGATTCAATATTCCCCCTCCCTTGTAACCGGAAGATTAAGCGGCTGTAATTTTTTCCATCTGATTCCAGGAAACGTTACACCAGCCAACCCTCTCCGTGTCAAACACAACACATGGTACTTGATGTCTTGTGTCAAACAAGACCTGATTAAGCCACACGCTGATCGGTTCATCTTATCCCAATCTTCTTCAGTGGTTATGTTTCGCTTTTTCTCTAATCGTAGAGGTCTTCGAGATTTGATGCCGTCAGTGCATCCATCACATCGCATCTCCACATACCAAATTGTTCGTTTCAGTGAATTTCAACACATCAATCCTCAGCAGATGAGGATTCAGGGATTTCTCCATCGATATACCATCTCCAACTATCTCCTTGACTAGATCCTCAAAGTAATGCGGAAACAAACGGAGTTAGATAAAACAAATTTGATAAAGATGGAATCTTTACCTCCTCGCGAAACCCTAGAAGTGTTTCTGAACGAATCTACTCTCTTGAATTGATTCCTTGAGCACTTCACATGCTGTTTTGAGATCGACGCATGATCCCACAAACAGTCCCAACGCTGATCTGAGATCGACACACGATCTCCGCTAACCAGCAATTGATACCCTTAGAATCACTAGATGATCCCACGACGAACCTGGGATGCTCTGATACCAATTGTTGTGTGCAGATCAACAATCTCTTGAGGAACCCTTAAGCCACAAATGCAATAGAGAAGAACTACCAGCAACAAGAACAATAAAACAATAGAAGAAAACCAAACACAAGAATTAACGAGGTTCGGCAAATTTGCCTACGTCTTCGGGGTAAGGAAGAGAGATTTCTTTATTGATTCAATAATCAATACAATTGCAAGTATTACTTTAGAAGAGGACTCTGCCCCTCTATTTATACCCAAGGAACCATAGAAGAATCAGATTCTGAATTGGACTCGTTTTCAATTCAGAACAACTTTCCGAATTCAGCCCAGATTCGTCTGTCGGTCGACCGGCCGGTCGACCGACCCAAGTTCCGGTCGACCGTGCCCAACCGAGAGTTAGGCCATGTCAGTCAGTCTACCGGGCGATAGTCCGTCTCCTTCTGCGGTCGACCGGGCGGTCGACTGCGATGGCCTGTGCTTGTTGGTGCACACCTGTAACGGTCCTAGTTAATCATTTCCATTGATTACAATCATCACAGATTATCCAAGCGTAGGATCCATCAAGATACAATACTTTCATTCTACTAACATCAGACTGCTCTATACTTTACATCAATATCCACTTAGATAGCATGTGTGCCTTAACATGATTTAGCATTTACCAAAATATTGATCCGACAACTCATTCGAAAACATAGTCTTATACATTACTATTCCAAAATATAATACATGCTTTGAGTCTAGCACAAGCATTTCAATATTTACAAGTTCATAGCAAACATCCAAATAGATGATATGCATAGTTTTCTACAATCATATACATATCAAAAGTACAAGCAAAGAGGGTGAAATATCTCCGTTGATACCTATCCCGCATATGTTGCCATTAAGCGGGTCCCTTGCCTTTGTCCAAACCTGAAGGTAATAATGAGAATAGAGTGAGCTCGACAGCTCATTGAGTAAAATAATATTTATGCATATCCATTAAGTAGGTCTATTTAGACTTTATCATCAGGTTGGTAATTGTATTTTTATACCATATGTGTAAAGTTTTAGTATTAGCTGAAGTTCCAATCAAAACACAGTAACAGGTCCTGTTAGTCGATTTGTTCATTCCTATAGTCGACTAATACCATTATTAGTCGACTAACATTGAAGCTAAAGTCGACTGGGGTCGATCCAAAAAGTATTTACTCTATGTTGGCTGCCAGTGACTTATGTAGTCGACTACCCTAACCTGTATAGTCGACTACTCTATGTACTAGTCGACTTATACATCATCTATAGTCGACTAGATATGGATCAGAAAGGTATGCTGCTCTCTGTTTGTCACTTAAAACCAATTCTAGCCGACTTTCCTTTCTGGTGTAGTCGACTACTATAGGCTCTAATCGACTATTCATCATCTATAGTCGATTAGTCATGGCCAAAAGAAGATGTCTACTCTCTATTTGTTTCCAGTAACTGAGGCTAGTCGACTTACAGTTTATATATAGTCGACTAAGATGTGTTTCCAGCAACTTATCTACCCATTTATCCCATCTATAGTCGACTTACCCCCAAGGGCTAGTTGACTAGCCTATTGAAATTTGTCTGGGTCAGTCAACTATTACAAAGTGTAGTTTAATGATTTTTTTAAATGATTTCAACATGGAATATTATCTTAACCACATTAACATACATGATCAACATAAACTATAATCGTAACATGCAAATTAACATGCATGATCAACATAAAATATAATCACAACATGCATACATGATCAACATAAAATATAATCGCAACATGCATATGTGATCAACATAAAATATAATCTCCCCTTCGATCACCTCCGGTTCACCCGGTCCCCTACTCCGATACGTTTATCACGTATTATCCTCCCCTTCGATCACCTCCGATTCAACCCGGTCCCTTCCTCCGATACGTTTACCACGTATAATAACATGCAAATATCATATCCTTCATATAATAACCACATGCAAGGATCCATAAGACAATAATAATATAAAAGATTCACATGATTCCTACTTTACATGATGTCAATATTAAGAAAGACATTAACATATATAAGTAACCACTTATTAAACTAACAACATGCAAGCCTTTTCAAGATAACCAACACGTTATATAATTTCAATATATGCGTAGCCAAACATGTTCATGAAATCAAGTATGAAGTTCATTCATAAAACTATTTCTTTTTAAGAGGCATGTGTTAGACTACTATGCATATACAATAACGTGTCGATCATGCACCCTTGTAAGCATTCATAAGAAAAACAACAACATAACACCACATGATTGTTCATAATGTATACATAAACATATAAATCATTCTCAAGCATCATCGTTCATTTTCTCGTCCATTTATAACTTAGAAAGTTTTCCACTTTATTTCAAGTTTGACTTTACTTACTATATTACTAGGGTTCGAATGTTCTACTCACCCTTGAAGCGCCCGCTTTAATAGGGCCTGCAAGGTCACAAAATCATCATAATTAGTTCTTTAATTAAAAGAGTATAAGAGGGGTAGAATTCTTAAGGATATGCTTACCTTTCAACTAATATCACCCTCCTAACTCATTATTCTAGAACAACCTTGACTCCAAAAATTTTCTTCTATGGTGATGTTAGATCACCACTTTAGCTTGTTTCATTTGATCTTTGGAGGAGTTAAAGCATGTAAAGGAAGCCTTTTTCTTGTATAAAGGAAGTAGGGAAGTTTGTGAGGGAATGAGAGGAAGAAAGAGTGTGTGTTTATGAAGAAAAAGGGGAGGATTTGGCTGCTGCCCTTGCTGGACTTGGCCTGCTGAAAAAAAGAAGAGGGGAAAATATTTGGGGAGGTGAAAAATGAAGAGAAAGAGAGAGTGTGTTGGCAAATGAGGTTCTTCTCTTCATCCCCCCTATTTATAGCCCAATCTCTTCAATAATCTCATGACAAGTGTCCCTCCCAAACCCCATCACTCTACTCATATACCTTACCCTATAAGCAAAGCTCCATGCCTCTCCCCTTCATGAGGTACTAGTACCCACAAGCATGGTGGGGGATATGGTGCAAAGTCAACAAATATGAGGTTATATTTCATTTCTTATACATACATACATATGTGTATACATACTAATAGGCATAGTATAATGTATAATATCTAATATGAATACTTATTTGCCCATCACCTCCCTAAAGAATTTAAATGTTAGGAAAAAGGTGATTAGTTAAGATAAGTGTTACATCCTACCCTCCTTATAGAAGTTTCATCCTCGAAACTTAACATACCTTGGAAACAAATGTGGATAATCCTTCTGTATCTCCTCTTCTAGTTCCCAAGTTGCTTCTTCTATATGTTGCTTCCTCCATAAAACCTTAACCAAAGAAATATTTTTGCTTCTCAACTGTTTCTCCTCGCGATCCAGGATTTGCACTGGCTCTTCCGTATATGACATATCCTTTTGTATTTGCAGAGGTCCATAGGAGATTATGTGATTAGGATCAGATACATACTTCCTCAACTGAGAGACATGAAATACATTTTGTATTCTCTCCAAAGCAGGAGATAAGGCTAAACGATAAGCAACCGGTCCAACTCTATCCAATATTTCAAATGGTCCCACATATCTAGGAGCTAATTTGTTCTTACTGCCGGTGCGTCTTACTCCCTTCATTGGAGATACCTTCAGAAAAACTTTATCCCCCACTTCAAATTCCAGTGGTCTGTGATGATTGTCTGTATAAGCTTTCTGCCTACTCTGGGCTGCTTTCATCCTTTCCTTAATCAACTTGATCTCCTCAGTAGCCTCTTGGATCACATCAGGGCCGAATATCCTTCTATCCCCAACTTCCTCCCAACAGATTGGTGATCTATATTTTCCACCATACAATGCTTCAAATGGAGGCATACCAATGGTGCACTAATAACTATTATTATAAGCAAACTCCACTAAGGGTAAATAGTTATCCCAACTTCTCCCAAAATCTAATACACATGTTCTCAACATATCTTCTAATATTTGAATGGTCCTCTCTGACTGTCCATCCGTTTGGGGGTGTGCTGCTGTACTGAGTTGTAATTTAGCGCCCATACCTTCGGATAGGCTCCTCTAAAATCTAGATTGAAATCTAGGAGCCCGATCTGATACAATGGACTCAGGTACTGCATGCAGTTTAACTATTTCTCGGATATACACTTGAGCCAATCTTTCCATTGAATAATTGATCCGGATAGGCAGAAAGTGGGCAGATTTAATAAGTTTGTCTACCACTACCCAGACTGTATCTAGTCCTTGGGATGTCCGAGAAAGCCTAGTAACAAAGTCCATAGCAATGTGACACTGTTTTCATTCAGGAATCGGTAATGGCACCAGCAATCCTTGGGGCTTTTTATGTTTTGCTTTCACTTGCTAACAGACTAAACACTTGTAGACAAAATTGAAAATATTCATTTTCATTCCATCCCATCAGAAGTTATGATGCAGATCCTGATACATTTTTGTGCTCCCCGGATGAGCTGTATACGGGGTACAATGGTATTATTTCTTATTTGATCTCCGCTACATCCGGCACACATAATCTGCGTCTGAATCTCAGTACATCATCTTATATTTGAAACTCCTTGAGTTCTCCCTCTTGTACTTTCTTCATAACCTTCCTCATTTGAGTATCTCTATGTTGGCTCTCTTTGATTTTGTCATATAGATCAAATTGAATGCTCACTTGATTCAGTTGATACCTAATATTGGAAGAATCAATAACTCGCACCTCTACTTGCATGTCCTTTAGATCCCTTAATATTCTTGCTTGGCGAGTTATAAGAGTGGCCATTGTTCCTCCTGACTTCCGACTCAGGGCATCAGCTACCACATTGGCCTTTCCAGGGTGTATTGGATAGTAATATCATAATCTTTCATTATTTCTAGCCATCTCCTCTGCCTCATATTCAGTTTTTTTTGTGTGAAGATATATTTCAAACTTTTATGATTAGTAAAAATTTCACAAGACACTCCATATAAGTAATATCGCCAGATCTTTAAAGCAAATATCACAGCGGCTAATTCCAAATCATGAGTGGGATAATTTCTTTCATGAATTTTCAGTTGTTGGGATGCATAGGCAATAACTTTCCCATGTTGTATCAACACACATCTCAGTCCCAATTTGACGCTTCACTATAGATGGCAAATCCTTTAGTCCCCGAAGATACAGTTAGAACAGGAGCAGATGTTAGCTTCGTCTTAACCTCAAGGAAGCTCTTATCTTGTTCTTCTCCCATGCAAACTTCTTATTCTTTCTACTTAGTTGGGTCAATGGTACCACAATTAGAGAGAATTCTTCTACAAATCTTCTGTAGTATCTAGCTAATCCTAAGAAACTTCGAACTTCGGTGACATTTGTGGGTCTAGGCCAGTCTTTGTTTGCTTCGATTCTTATTGGATCTACTGATATTCCCTCCTTGGATATAATATGGCCAAGAAACCCTACATGTTCCAACCAAAATTCACATTTCTTCAATTTAACATAAGTTTACTTCTCCCTTAAGATTTGGAGGACAATTTTAAGATGATTCTCGTGATCTTCCTTATTTTTTGAATAGACTAAAATATCATCGATAAATACCACCACAAACTGGTCTAGATATGGTTGGAACACTCGATTTATTAAGTCCATAAATGCTGTTGGGGCATTAGTGAGTCCAAAAGGCATGACTAGGAATTCAAAATGCCCATATCTTGTCCTAAAAGCCGATTTAGACACATCTTCTGGCTTGACCTTTAACTGATGATACCCCGATCTAAGGTCTATCTTAGAAAATACACAAGACTCTTATAGTTGATCAAATAAGTCATCAATCCGAGGAAGAGGGTACCTATTTTTGATAGTGGCCTATTCAATTCCCGGTAGTTAACACATAATCTCATACTCCCATCCTTCTTCTTAACAAACAGTACTGGTGCTCCCCAGGGAGATACACTTGGTCGGATGAAACCTTGTCTAATAATTCCTGTAGTTGAGTTTTAAGTTCCTTCATTTCTGCAGGGACCATACGATATAGTGCCTTTGAAATTGGGGCAGTACCAGGCTGCACTTCTATTGCAAATTCTACATCCCGATCTGGTGGCAAGCCTGGTAAATCTTCCGAGAATACATCAGGAAATTCATTCACAACTGGAATAGTCTCAATTTTAATATCTGTTCTAGTGGTATCCAAAACTGAAGCCAGAAATCCTTGACGTCCCTGCCTCATTAACTTGGTGGCTTTAATGGCCGATATGTAGGGTATGTCATGACTAACTTTAACCCCTTCAAAAATAAACTCCGGAGCTCCTTCTATTCTAAAGATGATCCTCTTTCTATTACAATCCACATGGGCACCACAAGCGGACAGCCAGTCCATTCCTAGTATTGCATCAAACTCCATCTCGCCCAACTTAATCAATTAATAGATGTTTTTATCTCCCTAATCATCACTTCACAGTTCACATATCTAGTGCTAGCTATTATCTTTACCCCTATGGGTGTGAATACAACCAACTGAAATCCTAGGGGTTCTGATACTTGATTTAACTTATAAGCAAAGCACTAGATATGAATGAATGAGTAGCTCCAGGATCAAACAATGCATGGGCAATATGTCCTGATATGGAGATTATACCTTCCACTACTGCATTTGAGGCTATTGCTTCTCGGTGGGTTAATGCAAAAGTTCTTCCTTGCACCCGTGGCTGTTGGATAGATGACTGAGTTGCAGTAGGTCGTGGAGCATTACTGGGCGGCATAAAATTACTGGTTGGTCCCCGGGAGGGTTCATCCTCATAGCTGGCCTCCCACTTCCCCTACTCTGTTCTTGGCTTCTGCGCCTCGCTGGGCAATTTTTCTTTAAATGCCCCACTCCTCCACAAAATAGCAAGCCCTATCTTGGAGGCAGTCTCCAAAATGGTTTGTTATACACTTCTGGCACCAAGGGGCCTCCGAGATTCTGGGGTGGGACACAGAAGTAGCTTGTGCTTTCGAGAAAGTGTCTCTGTTCCTCAACCATGTTCCTCTGCCTCTGGCCCATCCTCCCTTTGAAGAGTGGTATTAAACCCAAATCCTTTATTTCTGGTGGATGCTGATGCCATCGACATTGATGGTCCTTAATGTCGGGGGCGCTTTGAGTTGAGAATTTCCTTCACCCAGTCTTCATGACCCTCTTGCATATCCATTTCTACCTCCAAGGCTCTTTCCACAGCTTGGAGATAATTCTTCAGTTGTAGAGGAATCAATCTGCCCCGAATTTCTAATCTTAGGCCCTTCACAAACCTCTTTGTCCTTTCTGCTTCACTCTTCACTAAGACATCAGCATACCTGGATAATTGAGTGAACCTCTGGTCATATTGAGACACATTCACCAGGCCTTGTCGTAATTCCAAGAATTCTGACGCCATCTTGTCTCTGGCCGTCTCTGGGATATATTTTTCAGTGAATTTGTTCACTAAAAATTTTCAAGTCATTGATTCTCTTGTACTTTTCACACTATTCTTCACCGCCCTCCACCAATGTTCTGCTTCTTTTTGAAACATAAAAGAAGAGAAAGATACCCTTTACTCATCGGTGCAGTTCATTACATCTAGGATTTTCTCTATCTGGAGAAGCCATGCTTCAGCTTGTAAGGGGTCCACCTCCCCTTCAAATACAGGCGGTTTCATTTTCTAAAACTGCTCCAATGCTCGGTGGGAGTTGTTATTATTTGCTCTGGTCATTAACTGAGTGAGCCACTCCGTCATCACCCTGGAGTTCCATTATCTCCTCCTATCTGGATTTTAGAATCTTCATTGTTGTTCATGGGGTGTGCGCTCCCCATCACACTATAGTGTGACACATCGAGCGACAAAGACTCATTTGGTGGTAATTAATTTAGATCCATGCGTCCTTCCTATAAGATAAGGACGTCTAGTCAACATACTTCACATATGAAAATAATTTTGGATAAAATTTTAGTTTCATGCAATCACTTTAATACCATATTCATTATCACTTTGCAAACAAACAACTTGTTATATATATATATATATATGTATATATATATATATATATATATATATATATATGTATATATATATATATATATGTATATATATATATATATGTATATATATATATATATATATATATATATATATATATATATATATGTATATATATATATATATATGTATATATATATATATATGTACATCCCAACATGGATACAAAGATATTATACTGATATGTTTACCCTTTGGATATCCGAACTAACCCATGTGCATACATATAAGATGTGCCAGGGCATATACAACAAAACTCATAAGATATCCATCAACTAGCACACTAGGCTTATACATATATAAACATCTCAAAAGTATTTGCTTATAGATTCATTTTTTGTAGGGTAGAGTCTCCCCACTTGGGTCCCCGCTGGTACTGCTACATCCTCGCTGTCACCCATGCCTTCCTAGGAGTCTTCCCCGGTAATTTATCTCCTGCGCAGCACCAGTCATCCAGATTATCATATAGGTCCATATTATCTTCTCATGTTTCATCCCAAAAGACACCTCTATAAGTGAATCCTCTACGGGTCTCCTCCTTTATTATACTAGTATCCTCCATCTCTACTACTTCAAGTGAATCCCCAACTAAGCTCTCCGTATCAACAATGGTTAGTTCAGGCTCATTAGACGCCTGAGACTCAACCTCCTCATAGTTTATGGGGTCTGGGGCTGCAAATATGACCTCTGGGTCAGTCTCAGCCGACTCATATTCCCAATCGATAAAACCTGCCGTCCAACTCACGCTCGAACTATCCGAGCTAGAGACTGGCCAATAAATGTCAGAGTCTCCCATCTACATGCAAATAAGGAGTTATATCAATCTCAATCCCATAAAATAGTCTCAACATGCTGCTATAATCAGAAAGAAGTAACATATATATACACACACACTTGTACTTACACTTATCCTTAGTCTACTCGTAAGTCTCATGTTTTAGAATAACTTAGGTTCAATAGATAATTCAATGCATTTTCTCGTCCTAGTGTCCTATACCACTAGAAGTTGTTACAGAGAGCTCGCACCCTCAGTCAACTCACTCGAATCAGGATGTGCGGGTACCCTGATTCTGATGCGAGGAAATACTGAATTACCGCTTGACTCGAGGTTAATCCGTCACATAAAACTCACTACCTAACTATAATCACATATCCATACATATAATCCTAACAATTTCATTGCCTCCTACCTCCGACTTAACCTTCTCCTTCTACCTGTAAACCTTAGCTCTGATACCAACTGTAACGGTCCCAGTTAATCATTTCCATTGATTACAATCATCACAGATTATCCAAGCGTGGGACCCCATCAAGATACAATACTTTCATTCTACTAACATCATACTGCTCTATATTTTACATCAATATCCACTTAGATAGCATGTGTGTCTTAACATGATTTAGCATTTACCAAAACATTGATCCGATAACTCATTCGAAAACATAGTCTAATACATTACTATTCCAAAATATAATACAGGCTTTGAGTCTAGCACCAAGCATTTCAATATTTACAAGTTCATAACAAACATCCAAATAGAAGTTATGCATAGTTTGTTGGCCCAATGGCCTTCCACTCTAGTTTTGATGATGATCAACTCATGTAGTTATATTTACTAATATTCTTGTGTTTCTAAGTTTCAGATCATTAGCAGGATATTAGTGTTGGTAATTAGCTTCAACAAGGTGTTTGGAAGCTTATCATGGTGATTCCGGTGCCAAAGCTTAAAGATCATACCTTTGCACTCGGTGGATCGCGTTTGGGAGCAAGTCTACTTGAAGATGGAGATCATCAAGAGAAGACTTAGGTATCCTAGTTTAGTTTAGCGTGTTTTAGATCCATTTGTAAAGCTTAGTTTAGTTGATATGCTCAAGTGCACAAACACACACGTTTTATGTTTTAATGTGTGATTTTATGAATAGTTGGATCAAAACAAGTTTTCATGATTTATATGTATAGTAGATGTTTTCTAGTTATACATACATGCTTAACTTATAGACAAACTTATTTTGACATTCCTATTCATGTTTTGGAAAAATCTAGTTTGATAAAAATACAAGTTTTATTTATGATAAAATTGGCAAGACACAAAAATGAATTGATATGATTGATATATGTCTTGAAATTTTTATCACAAGTTTAGTTTTCAAGTAAAATGATAAAACATATTTTTGTGGATTTTTTAGAAGTGTTAAAAGATTGTTTTTACAAATTTTCTATCTCAAAAATCTGCCCAGAAAAACTGTATTTCAGGCAGACCGGTCGACCGGGACAGTCGACCGGCTGCTGTGTCCGGATATGCACAGGCTGTGCATGTCCGTCGGTCGACCGGGTCACGGACCCAGTCGACCGATATAGAGAGTCTGCTCTCTGTATCTTTTCGGTCGACTGGGTCGGTCGACCGATAGAAGGAAACTGTGTTTCCTCCTTGTTGGTCGGTCGACTGGCAGTCGACCGAAGCCCCAACGGTCATATTTTCGACCGTTGGCGGTCGACCGGGCCGGTCGACCGGTGGCTGTCAAAATTGCCACATCAGCCTAACGGCTAGTTTTCTGTTTTGGCCTATATAAACCCCATTCCTTTGGGATTTTGGCTAAGGTTTTACAAGAGAAAAATTCTGGTTTTCAGTAGAGTTTAAAAGAGTTTTGAAAAGAGTTTTGTGCTTTAAACTTCTAATCTTTATTGTTTTGGGTTTTTGGAAAATCAAAGAAATAGGAATTTGGATATTTGTATTGGTTTTCATTCTCCATCTTTTACAAGAATTTCCCAAGTGTTTTCTTTGTTGCTTGTTTTCCAAAAACACTTAGTTTCCACTTGAGCTATATCTTCTATCCTAAGTTATTAGGATCTTTGTTTTGTGTGGAAAAAGAAAGAGAAAAAGAAAGAAAAGAGAGTTTGTGGTTTTGGAACCTCTTGTTGTAAACACCCTTTTATTTGTGAATCCCTCTTCGGTAGAGGTGATCGGGTGATTGGTTTGTGAGCCTCTTAAGGAGAGGCATTTGTTGTGGTTGGCTACGGGCCGTATCCCTCTTCGGTAGAGGTGGATTGTGTGTTGTATTGCCTCGGTGGCATTGTAAGTTGAGAGAGGAGTTAGGGGCTCCTATAGTGGACTAGAAATCCTACACGGTGGTGTAGGCGGGGAAGTAGAGCTAGGGGCTCGAACCTCGAAACAAATTTGTGTGTTTGCGATTGATCCAATTACTCTCAACTCTACTCTCTTATATTTGTGCAAGCATCATTCATTCATTGCATCATATATATTTGCGTGGGATTGAGCATATTCATACTTGCTTGCATTTGCACCTTGCATATTATTCATATTGTTATATATTGTATATGCTTGGATTGCTTGTGTGTGTGCAACACTTATACTCATCCAACAAGAGCTTCATATAGCAACCTCAACCCATTCAAGGGGAATCAAGAGGTGCTTGTCCAGAGCCTCGCAAGGGGAATTCGGCAACACTTGTTGGATTGTACTAAGTGTTCTTGTAAGATTGTTTTAGCTTCCGCATTTAGCACACTTAGTTTGCATTAAGTTCACTAGATTAGCACTTTCACCTATTCACCCCCCCCCTCTAGGTGTACTTTCAATTGGTATCAGAGCTAGTGCTCCTGATATTAGGCTTAACATCCTAGGAGTGATCCATTTGCTTGCTAATCTACATTTGCATTTGTTCATTTGCACACATATAGTTTACCATGGACTTCATGACCCCACCTATGTATGATGCTTCCAACATTCTTGTTTGGAAGACTAGGATGTCCATTTACCTACAAACCCTAGGTTTACATGTTTATCTTGCGGCTACCAAGAAATGCTATCTTGGTAACCTCATTCATATAAGGGCCAATGCACAAGCCCTAGAGGCTATTAGAAACACATTGCCTAAAGATTATCTTTTACATGTTTCTAATATTGATTCCGCTTTTGTAGCGTGGAATTTATTGACAACCACAACCGCTACCTCCGGGCTTCAAGAACAAATCCAAAAGGAAGAGGAATCTAGTGGAGAATCCGATTTCCAATGCTTCATGGTCCAAGGGAATGACTCCCTTGAGGTACAATCGGAAACTCTATTAGATTGTGATGATAGTGCTAGTTCTTCTAATGATTATATTGATCCCCATGCTTTGAATGAAGAACTTTCATTAGTTTGTGAAAAATTAATTGAGAAATATAACATTTTGAAAAAGAAAAGTCTAGGCATTAATAATGAAAACAAAAATTTGATTGCTAGACTTGATATTGTTTTGCAAGAGAAAGAGGAGATTGCTAATGAGAAGGATTCATTAAAATCTCAACTTGACCTTGCACTTAAAGAAAATGAACTTTTGAAAAATAAAAATGATTGCCATGTTCTTTGAAGAAAAATGAAAATTTGACTTCAAAAGTAGATTTTATTTTAAAAGAGAATGTTGCTTTGAAAAATAAAATCATTTCCATTTCAAATGATTTAAATATTTGCTTAGAGAAAAATATTGTTTTGCAACATAAGATGGATGCACATGCTAGTGTAGCCTCATCATCTAGACTACCTAATGCATGTACCTCTTCTTCTAGGATTAACAATGATATATCCATGCTTAAGAAGAAGGTAGATTGTTTGGGCTCCACTATGAGCCAATGTGCTATGAATCATACACGGTTGGAAACTTTGCTTCGAAAGAAACAAGTTCCATCCTTCATGCATGCACACCCTCCACGGCATACACATGCTCCTCACGGACACCATCCTAACACTATGTATGCTCATGTGTACACTTGTACACATTGTGGTCGAAAAGGCCATCTTGCTAAATTTTGCTATGATAGATTAAATACTCCAAATTTAGTAAAGAAATATGTTTGGGTTAGAGAAGGGACTAACCCCCATGGACCCAAAAGACAATGGGTACCAAAGACCACCCCTCCAATTTTTGATGTAGGTGAGGGCTCTCACATGACGTGAGAGTGTTGGCTCCTTGGAGTGGATGTGTTCCATGCTTAAAGAATACTTTTTGGATGCATCACTTTCAAGGGAGAAGATTTGGTGGAAAGGACCACCATGTTTTGGAGACAAGGAAAGTTGCCTTCTAAGGCTTTGGTAACAATTCCTAACTCCTTATTATTGTTTACATGTTCATATCATTTGTTTTATAGCATGTCATTGTTTAATGTTCACTATGTTATATCATGTTCATTAGATTAGTGATATACATGCTTAGTTGTTTAGAGACACCCATGCTCAATATAGATTTATATTTGTGTGATCTCACTTTTGATCTAATATGTATATCCTAGATCTAATGCATATGCATATACATATTGATCATATGAACGTTTGTTTCATGTTTTAGTTGTATCATGTTGTTTTATATGTGTTTTGTGTTTCATGTGGTATATACATGTTTAAATGTAGATTTTATCAAAACTTGCATGTATACATGTACACTTAGAGAGAACAAATTGACTTATATATGTTTTGCCCTTCATGCTCATTTGTACCCACTATGTGCACAAGTATAGGCTAGTTTTGATGATTCCTTTATTTATACTTGTCATACCTATTTTTATGATTCTACTTCATGTATATGTATTTTAAATTCAAACCTAATAAATATACATGTATACCCATGAGTCTTTGCCTTCAATGCAAATATTTTTAATAGACTCGTTTATGGTTGGGATATGTATGCATATTGTTAGATTTGGATGGATCATACATATACCTAGAAGTTGGTTCACAAAATAAAAGAATTTTGATGAATTTATGTGTTTTGTTTTAACAAAATGATATTCGTGTTTGTCTTGTGCTTAATGATTTGATTACTTGTTTAAGTATTAGTCTTCATTAAGACTAGTTATATACCTATACATATAGTGGGACACAAATAAATCTATATATGATTGGGTTGAATGCTTATTTGTTCCCATTAGTTGTATGAGTATAGTCTAGTTTTGATGATTCATATATTTTAGACTTGTATTCATATTTTTTAATTTATATGAGTTTTAATTTCGTGTATATGTTTATTTTGCCAAAACATTAAGATATACATGTATATTCCTTGAGTCTTTTGCCCTTCATGCAAATCCTTATATATGGACTCAATTGTGTTTAGGATATGTATGTATACTTATTGTGTTGACAATTTATACATATACCTTGAAATGAAATTAGTTAATGAAAATTGGTTTTTCATGTTTTCATATTTAAGTTTTACTTCATGTATATGTCCATCTAGTTCAAACTAATCCTATACATATACATTCCTTTTTGAGCCACGTGCCTTCATGCATATACTTTGTGGACTCGTTTGTATTTTGGATATGTATGTATACCTTAGTTTATACTAGACATACATATGCCTTGAAGATTAAGTAGTTCTATGATCTTTTGTTTTAGATAAGTATTATTGTTTAAAGGAATTAAAAGAGCTTAATGAAATATTTTTCATAATTGATTTTCACATGTTAGTTATACACTCGTAATTACTACCTTACTCATATTTTGTTTCTCATGAGTTGTGCTTTATTGATTAGAGTGAATGATTATTATGTGATTTTCATTTCTATGAAAAATAATCTTGTTTTATTCCTTGCTTGAAGGATTTCATACTAGTTTACAAAACTTTCCATTTTTAACTAGTTCGAATTCTTCTTTGTAATATGAGATATACCATGCTTGTTATTTCAATTGGTATCATTGAACTCTTTCAATTGGTATCAATTTTGATCTTCTTGCATACTCATATAAGTTTTGTATATGTATGCTTACTCTTTCAAGAATATCAATGTCAATTGGTATCTAATTTTCATACATATATTTTTGTTTATGCTAGTGCTTGAGTTTCAATTGTGTTTAAATTGATTACTTTAAATTGGTATCAAGACTATGCATTATTTTAGTTGGTATTTCATAAAGGGGGAGAAAATTTGATGTTGTCTTTTCAATTGGGATTTGACTCTCACTCCCTTGCTTTATGTTAAAATTGAAACTATATTTTCACATTATTGATCTCAAAAGTTTTCAAATTGGTATCAGGTGTTTAAAAGAACATGTTTCTCTTAATGATGTCAAGATGTTTATGTTGAGTATTTTTAATTGGTATTTCAAAATTTTGTTTTTATGAAAGTTTCAATAGTTTGACTTACATTGCCTATATGTGTATAGATTCATGTTGAGTGTATCCTATATTGAGGAGCTTGACAACTCTTCTTTATGAGATACACGTGTGTAAGGAGAGCTTCACATCTCTTTTTATGCATTACGTATTTTGTGTTATGTGAATTAGGGCGTGTCTTCCTTTCTTCATGTAATTCATATATGTAGGGAAGCTAACTTAACGTCTTCCTCTTCATGAATGTCTATCTCACATACGATTTATTGATCCATGTTGAATTTCTATTGGTATCTAGATGCACTTCATTGACATATTTTTAATTAATATCAATGTTTTGATGTTTAACCCTTTATTGGTTCTTGATTTAGAACAAAAAGGGGGAGAATAATTTGTTTTTATAATTTTACCCCTTTATTGATGATTGACAAAAAGGGGGAGAAGAATTTGGCTTTTGGCTTTTATATGCATGTATTTGTTTTAATTGTTTTAATAAGTTTTATTAAAAATGTGTTGTTTATGTTATTGGTATCTAGAGCTTAGAGTTTGTCTTACTTCATTGGTATCTAGAGCTATAACATGTTTATATTGATTAATATTTTTTTTATTTTATTTATGCATGAGTTAAGGGGGAGCTTCTTTGAAGCTTAACTTTAATCCATGCATATATAACTCCATGAGTTTTGTCATCATCAAAAAGGGGGAGATTGTTGGCCCAATGGCCTTCCACTCTAGTTTTGATGATGATCAACTCATGTAGTTATATTTACTAATATTCTTGTGTTTCTAAGTTTCAGATCATTAGCAGGATATTAGTGTTGGTAATTAGCTTCAACAAGGTGTTTGGAAGCTTATCATGGTGATTCCGGTGCCAAAGCTTAAAGATCATACCTTTGCACTCGGTGGATCGCGTTTGGGAGCAAGTCTACTTGAAGATGGAGATCATCAAGAGAAGACTTAGGTATCCTAGTTTAGTTTAGTGTGTTTTAGATCCATTTGTAAAGCTTAGTTTAGTTGATATGCTCAAGTGCACAAACACACACGTTTTATGTTTTAATGTGTGATTTTATGAATAGTTGGATCAAAACAAGTTTTCATGATTTATATGTATAGTAGATGTTTTCTAGTTATACATACATGCTTAACTTATAGACAAACTTATTTTGACATTCCTATTCATGTTTTGGAAAAATCTAGTTTGATAAAAATACAAGTTTTATTTATGATAAAATTGGCAAGACACAAAAATGAATTGATATGATTGATATATGTCTTGAAATTTTATCACAAGTTTAGTTTTCAAGTAAAATGATAAAACATATTTTTGTGGATTTTTTAGAAGTGTTAAAAGATTGTTTTTTACAAATTTTCTATCTCAAAAATCTGCCCAGAAAAACTGTATTTCAGGCAGACCGGTCGACCGGGACAGTCGACCGGCTGCTGTGTCCGGATATGCACAGGCTGTGCATGTCCGTCGGTCGACCGGGTCACGGACCCAGTCGACCGATATAGAGAGTCTGCTCTCTGTATCTTTTCGGTCGACTGGGTCGGTCGACCGATAGAAGGAAACTGTGTTTCCTCCTTGTTGGTCGGTCGACTGGCAGTCGACCGAAGCCCCAACGGTCATATTTTCGACCGTTGGCGGTCGACCGGGCCGGTCGACCGGTGGCTGTCAAAATTGCCACATCAGCCTAACGGCTAGTTTTCTGTTTTGGCCTATATAAACCCCATTCCTTTGGGATTTTGGCTAAGGTTTTTACAAGAGAAAAATTCTGGTTTTCAGTAGAGTTTAAAAGAGTTTTGAAAAGAGTTTTGTGCTTTAAACTTCTAATCTTTATTGTTTTGGGTTTTTGGAAAAATCAAAGAAATAGGAATTTGGGATATTTGTATTGGTTTTCATTCTCCATCTTTTACAAGAATTTCCCAAGTGTTTTCTTTGTTGCTTGTTTTCCAAAAACACTTAGTTTCCACTTGAGCTATATCTTCTATCCTAAGTTATTAGGATCTTTGTTTTGTGTGGAAAAAGAAAAGAGAAAAAGAAAGAAAAGAGAGTTTGTGGTTTTGGAACCTCTTGTTGTAAACACCCTTTTATTTGTGAATCCCTCTTCGGTAGAGGTGATCGGGTGATTGGTTTGTGAGCCTCTTAAGGAGAGGCATTTGTTGTGGTTGGCTACGGGCCGTATCCCTCTTCGGTAGAGGTGGATTGTGTGTTGTATTGCCTCGGTGGCATTGTAAGTTGAGAGAGGAGTTAGGGGCTCCTATAGTGGACTAGAAATCCTACACGGTGGTGTAGGCGGGGAAGTAGAGCTAGGGGCTCGAACCTCGAAACAAATTTGTGTGTTTGCGATTGATCCAATTACTCTCAACTCTACTCTCTTATATTTGTGCAAGCATCATTCATTCATTGCATCATATATATTTGCGTGGGATTGAGCATATTCATACTTGCTTGCATTTGCACCTTGCATATTATTCATATTGTTATATATTGTATATGCTTGGATTGCTTGTGTGTGTGCAACACTTATACTCATCCAACAAGAGCTTCATATAGCAACCTCAACCCATTCAAGGGGAATCAAGAGGTGCTTGTCCAGAGCCTCGCAAGGGGAATTCGGCAACACTTGTTGGATTGTACTAAGTGTTCTTGTAAGATTGTTTTAGCTTCCGCATTTAGCACACTTAGTTTGCATTAAGTTCACTAGATTAGCACTTTCACCTATTCACCCCCCCCTCTAGGTGTACTTTCATAGTTTTCTACAACCATATACATATCAAAAGAACAAGCAAAAAGGGTGAAATGTCTCCGTTGACACCTATCCCGCGTATGTTGCCATTAAGCAGGTCCCTTGCCTTTGTCTAAACCTGAAGGTGATAATGAGAACAGAGTGAGCTCGACAGCTCATTGAGTAAAATAATATTTATGCATGTCCATTAAGTAAGTCTATTTGGACTTTATCATCAGGTTGGCAATTGTATTTTTATACCATATGTGTGAAGTTTTAGTATGAGCTGAAGTTCTGATCAAAACACAGTAACAGGTCCTGTTAGTCGACTTGCCCATTCTTATAGTCGACTAATACCATTATTAGTTGACTAACATTGAAGCTATAGTCGACTAATACCATTATTAGTTGACTAACATTGAAGCTATAGTCGGCTGGGGTCGATCCAAAAAGTATTTACTCTCTGTTGGCTGCCAGTGACTTATGTAGTCGACTACCCTAACCTATATAGTCGACTAATCTATGTACTAGTTGACTTATACATCATCTATAGTCGACGAGATATGGATCAAAAAAGTATGCTACTCTCTGTTTGTCACTTAAAACCAATTCTAGTCAACTATTCATCATCTATAGTCGACTAGTCATGGCCAAAAGAAGATGTCTACTCTCTGTTTGTTTCATGTAACTGAGGCTAGTTGACTTACAGTTTATATATAGTCGACTAAGATGTGTTTCCAGTGACTTGTCTACCCATTTATCCCATCTATAGTCGACTTACCCCCAAGGGCTAGTCGACTAGCCTATTGAAAATTGTTTGGGTCAGTTAACTATTACAAAGTGTAGTTTAATGATTTTTTTATATGATTTCAACATGGAATATCTATCTTAATCACATTAACATACATGACCAACATAAACTATAATTGTAACATGCAAATTAACATGCATGATCAACATAAAATATAATCGCAACATGCATACATGATCAACATAAAATATAATCGCAACATGCATACATGATCAACATAAAATATAATTTCCCCTTCGATCACCTCCGGTTCAATCCGGTCCCTTCCTCCTATACGTTTACCATGTATTATTCTCCCCTTCGATCACCTCCGGTTCAACCCGGTCCCTTCCTCCGATACGTTTACCACGATTATTCTCCCCTTTGATCACCTCCGGTTCAATCCGGTCCCTTCCTCCGATACGTTTACCACGTATAATAACATGCAAATATCATATCCTTCATGTAATAACCACATGCAAGGATCCATAAGACAATAATAACATAAAGGATTCACATGATTCCTACTTTACATGATGCCAATATTAAGAAAGACATTAACATGTATAAGTAACCACTTATTAAACTAACAACATGCAAGCCTTTTTAAGATAACCAATATGTTATATCATTCCAATATATGTGTAGCCAAACATGTGCATGAAGTCAAGTACGATGTTCATTCATAAAACTATTTCTTTTAAAAGGCATGTGTTAGACTACTATGCATACACAATAACGTGTCGATCATGCACCCTTGTAACCATTCATAAGAACTACAACAACATAACACCACATGATTGTTCATAATGTATACATAAACATATAAACCATTCTCAAGTATCATCGTTCATTTTCTCGTCCATTTATAACTTAGAAATTTTTTCACTTTATTTCAAGTTTTACTTTACTTACTATATTACTAGGGTTCGAATGTTCTACTCACCCTTGAAGCGAGTATCTCCTTATCAAGCTTGGTCTCCCGCTTTAATAGGGTCTGCAAGGTCACAAAATTATCATAATTAGTTCTTTAGTTAAAAGAGTATAAGAGGGTAGAATTCTTAAGGATATGCTTACCTTTCAACCAATATCACCCTCCTAACTCGTTATTCTAGAACAACCTTGACTCCAA
Source organism: Agave tequilana (assembly GCA_038442645.1). NCBI lineage: Eukaryota > Viridiplantae > Streptophyta > Magnoliopsida > Asparagales > Asparagaceae > Agave > Agave tequilana. Next base: position 43,113 of record JAVJIF010019684.1, read on the forward strand.
GAATTCCCTTTTATGGTGATGTTAGATCACCACTTTAGCTTGTTCTTTTGGTCTTTTGAGGAGTTAAAACATATAAAGGAAACCTTTTTATTGTATAAAGGAAGTAGGGAAGTTTGTGAGGGAATGGGAGGGAGAAAGAGTGTGTGTTTGTGAAGAAAAAGGGGAGGATTTGGGCTGCTGCCCTTGCTGGACTTGGCCGGCTGAAAAAAAAGAGGGAAAATATTTGGGGAGTTGGAAAATGAAGAGAAAGAGAGAGTGTGTTAGCAAATGAGTTTCTTCTCTTCATCCCCTTATTTATAGCCCAATCTCTTCAATAATCTCATGACAAGTGTCCCTCCCTAACTCATCACTCTACTCCTATACCTTACCCTATAAGTAAGGCTCCATGCCTCCTCCCTTCATGAGGTACTAGTACCCACAAGCATGGTGGGGATATGGTGGCAAAGTCAATAAGTATGAGGTTGTATTTCATTTCTTATATATATACATATGTGTATACATACTAATAGGCATAGTATAATGTATATTATCTAACATGAATTCTTACTTCCCCATCACCTCCCTAAAACATTTAAATGTTAGGAAAAGGTGATTAGTTAAGACAAGTGTTACAACACCGGTCGACCGCCCGGTCGATCGGTGTCTGCTGCTGCTGTTTCTTCTTTGCTTTGGCTTCTTCATTGTCGACTTCCTCTCTCTTCCTACAAATCTCCATACCTCGGATACGTTCCTCCGTCACGATTGATTCCAAGGAGAGAGGTGAAAGGAGGATGAAGAAATATTGGATCTGGGTTTCTTTCTGTTTGTCATTCTTTTTTTTCAGAAGCAGGAGGAAAGGGATGATAAGATCTTTAGGTTAGGATCTTTTTAATACGCAGGTTTCAACAGAGAAATCAGGTTGTTAAGATAAAGATTAATAAGAATCTCATGAGATCTTTTAGTTGGAATTTGAAATTTAAATTTGACTTTAGCTTTGTTTAAATAATTTAGATCTCCTAGTTAACCACATGTCAATGTGACATTATGGTTTAGATATTAGGATTTGATAAAAAAGAATATGAGTTTGAAACTTGACATAAACAAGTTAACCACACAAATACATTTTTTTATTATTATATTTTTTTTTATAAAATTTCTTTATTTATTTTATTTTATTACATAAAAAGAGTATTACATTTTCTCAAACAACACCTAAGGTGAAGTGTAATTTTCAAGGTTTTTTTTTATTAAAAAAACTGTGGTGCAAAATTCTACCGACATTTTATTAATAAAATCTTAACCAAATATTTTCAAATAAAAATACTACAGACATGTAAAACATATATAATTTGAATTTTCGAGAAAAAAATAAAAAACATCAGAATATCATTAAAGCCCCTCCTACATCACAGCATCTGCAGGTCCTATCCGATCGCAAGAATGAACACAGGAAACATTGTCAACATCTTTAGCCGCGGATAGACACAAACAAAAAAGAGAGAGAAACGCAGGACGATGTCACACACTAATCTAACCCGCAGAATCTTGCAATAAAAGAATCCAAGGTACAGCTACTTCGAATTGACAAGGGAGCAAAATCGTGGTGCTAGCTGTCCCCTTTCATTTAGCTAGAGACGTCAAAAGACCACCTAATTATCTATCTCCCCGCCAAAAATTAATTCCATTTACAGAAAAAGGATGAACGCAAATCTAATCCCATAAAGTCTAATTCGTAATTAGTGGGGTGATTGACTTTTGTAATCACCCACCAGTCTTTTCAATTGAATCACCCATTTGGGCTGGATTCGTGTAATCGAGTGATTAGAACAAGGCTAATGCGCTAATTAATGAGAGGAAAAACGTGGATGTTTTTGAAAGGTATGGGGGCGGCATGAGCCAGCCGGGGCAGGGGACCCCACGTTCTGACAGCTGGCAGCTGTCGGTGCTTGGTGCTGCCCGCTTGACACGTCGCTGTCCCGTCCGCCCACTGCTCCACCGAGTGAAACCGGCTCAAAATACCCGCCGACCCGGTTCAAAATCTGGTCTGTTATTATTATTATTATTATTTTTGACTAGAAAATCACCTCACAATTCAATTGGTTATCACTAAGGAGCAAACTAAGAGCCTGATCAGTTACAACGATCACTGAAATTAAATATATATATACGTCTACGGCAAAGTTCGAACAGGTGACTAGCGGTGAGCGAAACTCTTACGAACTCAAGACCCACCGAGATGCCACTCGTGGAAGACAATTCAGAAATAATAATTCATCTGAAATAAAAAAAAAAATCCAAGTTTTCTACAAAGATGTTTAAAAGGACAGTAGAACTACGACTAGTGCTCTAAGAAGCACCAATGACATTTAATAGTAATATTCATCACACGAAGGTTAATTTTCAGGGATAAATCTTCTTCGGATACTCTCATTATTAATCGCGAGAATCAAAGTCAAGACTATCTACTTGAAAGAGTAATAAACTTGATCATTTCATTTATCTACTTTGTGTTTTATAAATCTATAATGATCTACTTGCATCCACCCAACCGAAAAAACATCAAAAAACCATGAACCAGTTATCCTAGATTATGCGCTTGTCCGCATAATTAGAAGAAAAGGGCACACTCCAACCTTGTTCTTCTAGTAAGTGGACACCAAAAAAATAATTAAGAAAGTGAGAGAATAAATCCAATTAGAGGTGCAATGCTACGAGTTGGTTGGCCGTATTGTGAGATCTGACGGGATTAATCCCCGACACACATCTACAATTTAGAAATCTAAATACTACCCGCTTTAAAATTTCAAGTTTTCTGTTGGGGTTTTTGTACTGTATTTCTTGATAATTTTGAGTCTTAAAATTTTTATATTATCTTAGGACATAAATCTGCAAATAAATCTACTGCAATATTATAATGTAGACAAAATAAAAGGAGAAAGAAGTTGGCATATGTGAGCAGTCATGATAAATCAGTGCCCTAGAACACAGAGACTCGCTAAATCGCTTGGGTGTCGATCGGCCGCTGTCAACTAGCAGTAAAAGCCCTCGAAAAATGCCAACACTCGGGCTTGAGCTTAAGCCTGAGTCTCTGCTCAGACTCGGAGTGGTTGCCATGAAAACTAAAAAAAAAAGCCAGAGAAAATTAAGAGAAGAGAGAAGAAATTTTAGTTGCTTTCTCTGCTGTTATGCTAGGGAAAGAACTAAGAGAGGAGAAAACAAGAAGAGTTGGTAGCTCCTCGGTGTTGATTTCGCTTTCAGCCACTGTATTTATAGATTGAAGTATTAGTCTGCTAGAGATTAATTAAGCAATGTTTTAAGAACGATCAGTTAGTTTGTTATGAATTAGTCAGTCGGGGTTAATTACGCTTGTTTTAAAAAATGATTAGTTAGTCTGTTTATGAATTAGTCGAAGACTTAAAAGGAAAATGGAAAATAAACATCAATTGGGTTCGTACGTGCGCACACCGCCGCACCAGCGCCAGCGCGTGCGTTTGTGGTTAACCTCACCCAAAACCCACACATCTCATAACGAGTAGGGTGAGAAAGGAATGATATATAAACCACTTTTCTGTAGAGAGAGGGAGATAGAGGAGATAAAAAGACATTGGAAGAGTTTTTTAAGCTCATCGGGAAAATACCGCAGAGATCGGCAAGCCAAAGGGAGTGAGAACGGCGCTTGCAGCAGGCCAGGACAGATCTCGGTCGACTGCCCAGTCGACCGTGGCATGTAAACGGTCGACCAACGCTGTCGACCGACTGAAAGGCAGCTGCTCTTAGTTGGTCCCGGTCGACCAGGCTGGTCGACCCAGGATAAGGGTCGGTCGACTGGCCAGTCAATCGACAGACGCGTTTTATTCTCCTTTCAGGATTCAGACTCCTTTTCTGTTTTGGAGTCAAATCCAATTAGGGTTTCCTAAATCACTGGGACTCTCTGTCTATAAATATGGGTTAGAGCCTTTATGAATTGTATCCCTCTGAAAATCTCCCTTGAAAATTCCTTGAAGTAAGGAACAAGTTGTAATTGATTGTTGAATCAATAAAATCTCTCTCTTGCCCCGAGGACGTAGGCAAATTGTCGAACCCCATTAAATAGTGTGTTGGCTCGCTTTCTCCTGTATTTCTCTGTACTTGATCGTGTGGGTACTTCTCCGTTGCATCTATCTTTATTGGTGGACTCCCCATTGGTTGTTGCCTCGCGCCCAACAAGTGGTATCAGAACATCTCAGGTTCCTCGTGGGATCGTGTGTCAATTTCAAAGGCATCAATTGTTGTTTTGGCGGAGATTGTGTGTCAATCTCGAAGCAGCATTGAGACTGTTTGTGGGATCGTGTGTAGATCTTAAAAACAATGTTTAAATTGCTCGAGGATTCAAATTTGGAGAAGTAGATCGCTTCGAAAACTCATCGAGGGTTTCACTTTGAGGTAAAGATCCTATCTTTATCTATTTTGTTTGATCCAACTCTGTTTGTTTTTTGCACTGTTTGAGGAATCAGTTAAAAAGATGGCTGGAGATAGAACTTTTACGGTAAAATTCATGAACCCACATCCATTGAGGATTGATGTGGTGAAGTTCGACGGTAAGAATAACTTCGGTATGTGGAGATGTGAGGAGATGGATGCATTGATGATATCAAACCTCAAAGATACTCTACAGTTGGAGAAAAAGTATGATTCTGCTACTGAAGAGGATTGGGACAAGATGAACCAAATGGCGTGTGACTTAATAAGGTCTTGTTTGACACAAGACATCAAGTATCATGTGTTGCATGAAACATCTGCAACGCAGTTGTGGAAGATCCTATAGAAAAAATATCTGACTAAAGGCATCGAATCACGGTTGTGGCTGAAGAGAAGGCTTTATCATTTCCAGATGAAGAGAGCATGCTCCATTGGCGAACACATGAATAGCTACACAAACCTTCTTACAGACCTAATTGAAAAACACCTAGAGGGGGGTGAATAGGTGTAAGTGCTAATCTAGTGAACTAAATGCGCTAAATGCGGAAGCTAATGCAAATTTTGCAACACACTTAATACAACCAACAAGTGTAGCCGAATTCCCCGTGAAGGGCTCTGGACTAACTCCTCTTGATTTCCCTTGAATGGGTTGAGGTGCTATGTGAAGCTCTTGTGGTTAAGTACAAGTGAGGCACACACAAACAACCAAGCATATACAAGATATAGTAATATGAATTATGCAAGGCACAACACAAGTAATGAATGATATGACAATATGTATAATGCTAAGAATGATGCTTTGCACAAATGTAAAGAGAGAGAGAGTTGAGAGACAAGTAAATCAAACGCAAACAAAAAGATATGTTTTGAGGTTTGAGCCCCTAGCTCTACATCCCCTCCTTCACCACCGTGAAGGATTTCCAATCCACTATCTCCCACCGAGGGAACCTCTACCGAAGAGGATTTTTACAACAAGGGAGTACCGAACTCCTCTCTCAAACACCGCCTCACAACCGAGGGGTAGGCCCGTAGCCAAACAACAACCAACACCTCTACCGAAGAGGGTTACAACCAATCTCCACCTCACAATAGAGGGAGCAAACCAATCACCCGATCACCTCTACCAAAGAGGGATACAAAAGAACAAGGGTGTTTACAACAAGTGGTTTCTTTCAACCACAAACAATCTCTCTTTCTTTTTTCTTTTTCCACAAAACAAAAGATCCTAATAGATTAGGATAGATGATAAGCTCAAGTATGGAAATCAAGGTATTTTTGGAAACAAGCAACAAAGAAAATACTTGGGAAAACTCTTGTAAAAGATAGAGAATGAAAACCAATACAAATATCCCAAATTCCTATTTTCTTTGATTTTCCAAAACCCTTGAAAAACAATAAAGATGAAATCTTTTTGGCACTTAAACTCTTTTAAAAACTTGTTTTTCAAACCAGAGAATGGGAGAAAATCAGCTCTAAAAATCTTAGTTAAAACCCCCAAGAGTTGGGGTATTTATAGCCCAAACAGAAAACTAGCCGTTAGGCTGATGTGGCAGCCTGACAGGCTACCGGTCGATCGGCCCAGTCGACGGCCAACGGTCAGAAATGTGACCGTTGGGCAAACACGGTCGACCGGCACGGTCGACCCAACCAAACAGAGAGCACTGCTCTCAGACCCGGTCGACCCTGACGGTCGACCGTCCCTGTGTCTGTCAAACGTGCACAATCTGTGCACGTCGGTCGACCGGCCCGGTCGATCGACTTCATCCCAAGTCGACTTGGTCAGAAGACTAGTCGACTGGTTGAAGCCTGGAACAAAAAATTGGGTCAGAAAAATAGTTTAAAAATATTTTGAAAAATCTTTTAACACTTCTAAAAATCACCAAAAATAGTTTTAACATTTTATATTGAAACACAAACTTGTGATAAAAATTTCAAGACATATATCAATCATATCAATTCATTTTTGAGTCTTGCAAATTTTATCAAAAATAAAACTTATATTTTATCAAACTTGGATTTTCCAACACATGAATAGGAAAGTCAAAATAAGTTTGTTTAAGATATGAAGCATGTATGTATATTGAACACATCTAATATACATAAAAATAATGTAAACTTGTTTTGATCAAACTATTCATGAAAACCAAATCCAAAACATAAATCTTGTGTGTGTTGTGCACTTGAGCATATCAACTATACTAAGCTTTACAAATGGATCTAAACACACTATCTAAACTAGGATACCTAAGTCTTCTTGACGATCTTCATCTTCAAGGCGACTTGGTCCAAACTCCGTGATCCATGAGCTAGGCAAGGTATGATCTTGATGCTTGAGCCCTGGATTCACCATGAAAAGCTTCTAAACTCCTTGTTGAAGCTAATCACCAACTAATATCTTGGTTAATGATCTGAAACTTAAACAACACAAGATTATTAGCAAACATAACTACATGAGTTAATCATCATCAAAACTAGGGTGGAAGGCCTTTGGGCCAACAATCTCCCCCTTTTTGATGATGACAAAACTCATGGAGTTATATATGCATGGATTAAAGTTAAGCTTCAAAGAAGCTCCCCCTTAACTCATGCATAAAACAAATAAACATAAATATGCATGAATGACAATGCATAAACAAGATGCTCTAGATACCAAATGAAATATTCAAAACAAAACATGTTCTAGAGATCAATTAACATTAAACTATATTAAACTTAATATATGCAAAACATAAATATGCATATATAAAAACTCTCAAATAATTCTCCCCCTTTTTGTCAATCATCAACAAATGGGTAAAAACTAAAACAATAAAATGAGGGGTAAAAATCTTTCTCCCCCTTTTTGTCAATCAAAACAATAAAATAATGTTCTCCCCCTTTTTGTCTAAAAACAAAAACAAGGTCAGTAAGGGGTTACAATCAATTTGGATATCAATTGAAAATAAACAAAGATCAATAAATGTTATATGCTATATACATTCATGAAGAGGAAGACGCTAAGTTAGCTTCCCTACACATATGCATTACATGAAAGAGGGATGTTAAGCCCTAATTCACATAACACACATTATGTAATGCATAAGAGGAGATGTGAAGCTCCCCCTACACACGTGTACCACATAAAGAAGAGATGTTAAGCTCCTCATTACTAGATACACTCAACATGAATCTATATGTAGAAGAGATGTTAAGCTCTCCTTGCATATAATCAATACAAATCAAAACTTTTGTATATTACTTTTGTTGACTGATTTTTCTACACACAAAATATTATATGTTAGTTTTAAGAATAGATGTGCAAGTCTCAGTTCTAATCCGCGGTAGCAGGGCTATGCGGGTCGTGATCCTCAGGGAGGGACTGCGATGGAAGCGTTAAGCAAGTTTCTCTAAAGTTTTTATTTTTATTTGTTAAGTTAGAAAGGAAGTGGTATTTACAATGGGTGGTAGAAAAGAATATGGAGATGAGTTGTATTTAATCTACAAAAAAAGAAAGAAAAGAAAAAGAAAGAAAACTTATCTCTTTAGTCTGCTTGCCGTTTGAACCGTTGCGATGATTTCCCTTTTCTTGGAAGGTGTACAAGCACGGCTTATGGGATCGTCCGCCTTCTTAATCTACTCTACGAAATGAAAAACAAGCTATGAAGACATGTTCATCGCCATTGGGCCGTCAAGGTTCCTTCTTCGGCTAGGTATTCTCGAAGCAGTTGGATCTCATGGTGGGCAAGACATTAGAGAACAAATAGAAGAAAGTAGATACAAGATTAAAATAAGAATAAAAGAAACTAGAATAATACAAGAATAAAATAAAACAAGCCTTGATTCGATTATTAAACAATGGTGGAAAAATAACACTTACACCGACTGTCACCATCAGTACAAGCAGATACCTTCCTCCATGAATACATCATCTCCTCTCAGCTTTTACAAAAAGAAATAAAAAATATACAAAGGTGGAAAGAAAACCTAAAAACCCTAACTTTGGCCCTTGGCTCTTCTCTGGACGCTGGACACCCTTTGCGTTGCACTGCAGGTGATATTTATAGGTGCAGAAGGCTACAGAGTCCCGGATAAACATCACCACGAAATCTGGGATTCTAACTCATCTGAATTGCCGCGGATTCCTGGGATTTGCCGCGGATCCGCGGCACTTTGGTGACGTCTGGCCACGCGCTTTGGCGCGTGGCCTCTCCTGGTCCGTCCCTGTGGGCTTCTGCTTCTGGAAGTTTGATCCTGGCTCTTCATATTGGGATTTCGATGTAACTTGATAATCAAGTTACCTAGATTTTGAATTCTCCCAATCTCTTTTAAACGAATTTCCTTCTCATCTTTGGCTTTTATGCTCATCCTGCAAGAGTTTAGGGTTGGGTAGAATTCTATCCTTCCCTCAACTTTAATAATTGCAACTTTAGCCCTTGTATATTTGCACTTTGACAATCTGATATTTGCACTTTGACTCTTGGGCTTCAAATATGGGCTTGGATCTGGGCTTTTGGGCTCTTTAGGCTTTATTTATTGCTAAAATAACAATTCGAGGCCTGCACACAATAAATAACAAAATATTAATAATTGTGCAGAATTAAATGAATAAATATGAAAATGTGATGGTAAATATGATGATAAAAATGCATTTTTGACTACCAATCACACCCCACACTTATCTTTTTGCTCGTCCTCGAGTAAAAACAAAGAAAAAGAAAAAGTTAATCTAACCTAACTCACTTTCGTAGGAATCACGATTGCACTTAGCACGTGCAACAAGCCGTTAAACCTCTAGGTTACCCTAGAGGACGAGTGTTGTCTCGTGAGGGTTTTCAGCGGATTGCACCCCCAAAATCCATAAAAAGGAAATATTTGAATTATTATTGAAGAGACTAAGTAGTCTATAAGTTTTAGGATCCTCATTTTTATTCATTCTTTAAACTTAGTCTTAATAAAGTTAATTGTTTTCCATTTTAGGTAAGAATTAAAATTGAATTTCTAATATTGTCTTTTTCGTTACCAAAAATCATATGCACCCTTGTGAATCTAGGAATTCCTTAACTTGGACTCTCATGCCTCTTTATTATTTTTATAACATCATCTAATTTTCTTTCGTGTAAGTATCAAGGCTTCTTGAGGCCCTTATACCTAACTAATTGACTATTAGATGTGTTAATATATTTAAAAATTTTTTTTTTTGGCATGTATAACTCATCTAATTTTCTTTCGTATAAGTATCAAGGCTTCTTGAGGCCCTCATACCTAACTAATTGATTATTAGATGTGTTAATACATATATTATTTTTCTTAGTCTTCTTAGGCTTTTCTAATCCACCCATGTAACGAACTTAAAGTCGGTGGCTCCCAAACCGGTTGGCTTTAGGGCACCAGGTGAGAAAACACCCTGCGGACTCAAATTCGAGTGAACTAGGCCCCAAAACTAAGGACTTTATTTTATTTACTCACCTTTAGGCATGAATACTTATGCTTCTTGAGGCACATGTATCAGCTTAATTGGTGAATTTTTTTTTTTTTTTTATATGAGGCACAAGGTCTTCATCTTAGAATCCTAGATATGTATTAGGTATGCAAATTTCATTAAGGTAAAAATCAAGACTAACTACTTATTCAATTTCTCCTCCTATACCTAAAAATTAAACAATTTATTTATTTTGACCAAGTTTTTAGAAATCCTAATCATGATTTTCCTAATCCTTAAAACTAACTTAGATTTCTTTCAAAAAATAAGTCAAAATATTTCCTTTTTGTAACATTTTTTTTAAAAAATTTTTTTTTTTTTTTTTTAGCAAATTTTTGTTAGTTTCTACCTATGTTAGTATGTTAGTAAAGCCCACCCCCACACTTATCTCATGCATTGTCCTCAATGTATGAATGAATGCATATATGCATGAAACAGAACAAGGGAAGGCGGAAGTTACCTTAAGGTGGTGGTTCCGGAGGTGGTCTAATTGGTCCACGAAATGCGGCCCAATCAAGATAACAGATAAATTGGTAGAACCCACCAGAAACTTTCCTTACATAACCCACTAAAATATATGTATAATCAGTTTTAGTATTTCCACCCCATCAAATTTCCAATTTTCATAATAAATTTCAGAGTTAATTGTCTCAACCTCCTTGTCCCAAAATGGAGTATGAAAAGATGAAATTATTGACTTGGACATTATAGGTACGGGAACGAATACCGACTCAAGGAAGATGCTCAAATCAAGTAAGGGCTCAGGAGTCGGGTTAGGTTCAAGAATTGAGTCCAAGTCAAGAAATTGAAACTCAAGTCCACAATCTTCTTCCCATAATGGAATGTGACCTAATATGGGTAATATCTCTTTACTTCCAATATTAAGGAATTCTAGCTCATCGCCATACAATTCTTCAAAACTAAGGTCAACATCTTCCGTCAGAATTGTACAATCAGTTTCAGAAGTAAAGAGATTGTGAGAATCTAGGTCGCATATCTCATTGGGTTCAATGTAATAAAAAGAACTTGCCAATTTATCCATAGGATTTTCAAAATTGCACAATTGGTCAAGTTCAATATGATCATCTAAAATGGGTGATTCAATTTCATTATGAATTGGAATAGGATACAATGTTGACTCGGGAAAAGTGAAATCAGGTGGAGACACTGGAGTCATTATTGAATCAGGAAGTAAAATTGAATCATCAAGTGGGAGATCATGATCATATTCATGTTCAAGTTCTATTTCAGGAAAGGAAAAACTTGCCAAATTATCAACAATTGGAGTTTCAGCAAGTTCAAATGATGGCACTGAAGTAGAATCTTGTTGTCCAAAGCAACTTGGTTCGTCGGCTCTACGAGAGTGGTCAATGATATCAGAAATGGCCGAATGGTGAGAACGTAAAGATTGAACCATCATATCTATATCACGATCACGGGCTAATCTAGCCTGAGTCATGGCTGCAAGCATCCCTTCATAGTTGATAGGTGCATCGTGTTGTGATTGGACTTGAAAGGATGAAGTGTAATCGTGATGAAATTGTGAGTCGGTGGACTCACGCATAATCATTTCTCCGATTGATGGTAATTGTTGCTTGGACTCATGTATACTTATCATTTCCCCGATAGATGGTAATCTATTCTGAATGGGGGGATCAGAGTATGAATCATTGAAAGAATGTGGACTAGATGGATATGAAGGACAATTTGCTTGAGAATTAGACTCGGGGGAATCGAAACCCCATGAACTCTGTGAAGAGTTGAAAGTATGAAAATTATGGTCATAAGATGGGGGGTGTGGGCTATATTCATTCGGATAAGACCATTCGGGCACACTAGATTGGTCAAAGTTAGGGTATGCCGGGTTGGTAATATCCGAATAATAGTTAGGGGTGTAATATGGATTAAAATTGGAATTATTATTATATGCCATATCACACCAACACAAACACAACAAACAAATAAACAAACAAAAAAAAGAAAAATTCTAACCTAAGTTAGGGTAGACCTATGACCTAGACGACTCCTAACTGGTTAGACCGTCCACAGGAGGTTGGGTGCAGACTTTGACCACAAGTTAATCAGCCAGGTCAGGGCAAGAGTGGTGGGAGGTTTTCCGTCAAAGACGTTCCTTAATTAAATAACCACCAATCTTCGGGATTTCGGCCCTCAATCCCCTTCCTAGACACTGATTTGGCAAGAGTCAACTTCCAACACTGTTCCCCCTTAGGATAATCTCCTATTGAGTCCGAGATGTCCCTAGGGCCAACGTCTACTAATTTTTAAGTTAGGCTTGGGTTAGTGAGTGCTTGGATATGATTTTTGGGCTAAGGAAGGGTGATGAAATCCCCACCTTATCTTGTTAATGGTTATGCCCTTAAGATGAATTAGTGCAAGTGTACAAGATAAATAGATAGAATTCACTCAAAGCAGAAAATCAACCAAGAGATGAGTCCTATTCTACATGCAATGCGTACGTACCTTGCTCCAGCACTCTTCAACAGTAAAATAAAAATAATTGAAAAGACACGTGCCTAATATGCAAACGTCTAATCAAATTTTATTTTTAACAACCAATAATTTACTGTTGAATTATTAGCAATTTACAGGTATATCACAGAACAAATCAGAACAGAGCAGAAAGCAGAATTTTTAACTTGAAGCACCCTGCAAAAAATTGGATCAGTAATTCACCACTGTTGCCGCGTTTCCGCGGCTCTGGCCGCGGATCCGCGGCAAAACAGTGGGTTCTGGTGCTCTGCCTTCGAGGGCAGAGGCATAGAATAGCAATATGTCCACTGCTGCTGCTATGTTTCTGTTTCCTGTTCTCCAAACCTGCAAACAGAAAAGAATAAAGAATTAGTTAAAAATTAAAATTTTGTTTTAGAGATAAACTTACCGTTCCTCCCCGGCAACGGCGCCAATTTGTTGACTGATTTTTCCTGCACACAAAATATTATATGTTAGTTTTAAGAATAGATGTGCAAGTCTCAGTTCTAATCCGCGGTAGCAGGGCTATGCGGGTCGTGATCCTCAGGGAGGGACTGCGATGGAAGCGTTAAGCAAGTTTCTCTAAAGTTTTTATTTTTATTTGTTAAGTTAGAAAGGAAGTGGTATTTACAATGGGTGGTAGAAAAGAATATGGAGATGAGTTGTATTTAATCTACAAAAAAAGAAAAGAAAAGAAAAAGAAAGAAAACTTATCTCTTTAGTCTGCTTGCCGTTTGAACCGTTGCGATGATTTCCCTTTTCTTGGAAGGTGTACAAGCACGGCTTATGGGATCGTCCGCCTTCTTAATCTACTCTACGAAATGAAAAACAAGCTATGAAGACCTGTTCATCGCCATTGGGCCGTCAAGGTTCCTTCTTCGGCTAGGTATTCTCGAAGCAGTTGGATCTCATGGTGGGCAAGACATTAGAGAACAAATAGAAGAAAGTAGATACAAGATTAAAATAAGAATAAAAGAAACTAGAATAATACAAGAATAAAATAAAACAAGCCTTGATTCGATTATTAAACAATGGTGGAAAAATAACACTTACACCGACTGTCACCATCAGTACAAGCAGATCCCTTCCTCCATGAATACATCATCTCCTCTCAGCTTTTACAAAAGAAAATAAAAATATACGAAGGTGGAAAGAAAACCTAAAAACCCTAACTTTGGCCCTTGGCTCTTCTCTGGACGCTGGACACCCTTTGCGTTACACTGCAGGTGATATTTATAGGTGCAGAAGGCTACAGAGTCCCGGATAAACATCACCACGAAATCTGGGATTCTAACTCATCTGAATTGCCGCGGATTCCTGGGATTTGCCGCGGATCCGCGGCACTTGGTGACGTCTGGCCACGCGCTTTGGCGCGTGGCCTCTCCTGGTCCGTCCCTGTGGGCTTCTGCTTCTGGAAGTTTGATCCTGGCTCTTCATATTGGGATTTCGATGTAACTTGATAATCAAGTTACCTAGATTTTGAATTCTCCCAATCTCTTTTAAACGAATTTCCTTCTCATCTTTGGCTTTTATGCTCATCCTGCAAGAGTTTAGGGTTGGGTAGAATTCTATCCTTCCCTCAACTTTAATAATTGCAACTTTAGCCCTTGTATATTTGCACTTTGACAATCTGATATTTGCACTTTGACTCTTGGGCTTCAATATGGGCTTGGATCTGGCTTTTGGGCTCTTTAGGCTTATTTATTGCTAAAATAACAATTCGAGGCCTGCACACAATAAATAATAAAATATTAATAATTGTGCAGAATTAAATGAATAAATATGAAAATGTGATGGTAAATATGATGATAAAAATGCATTTTTGACTACCAATCAACTTTAAACAAAATTTTTAGATACCAATTTAAACACAAGACATCTTGATATCAATTGAAATGACTATTTTCTATCATAAAGTAAGGGAGTGGAAATACAAATACCAATTGAAATATGAAAATTGATTTTTCTCCCCCTTTATGAAATACCAACAAAAACTATGCGTAGGCTTGAAATAAGATACCAATTGAAAACTAAATCAATTGAAATAAAGTTGAAGCTCAAGCTCTAGCATAAACAAAATTTGTGCTCAAGATATAGAAATTTAATAGAACAAATAAAACAAGTATATGTGTATGAAATAGAATGAGTACCAATCACCAATAGATGATACCAAATGAAAATATACATATACAATAAACAATTTGAGTATACAAAAGGATCAAAATGATACCAATTGAAAGAGTTCAATGATACCAATTGACATAACAATAAATAGCATGTGTATACCTCATATCAAAATAAAGAATACGAACTAGTTAAAATGGAAATTTTTATTAATCTAGTACGAAATCCTTCAAGTAAGGAATAAACTAAAAATAATTTTCATAAAACATGAAATCCACATGATAATCAACACTCTAATTCAATTAAGCATAAATATGACTCATGAAAACAAAACATGAGCAAAATATAATATGAGTGTATAAATAAAATGTGTAGATCATAATCATGAAAATATACATTAAGCTTAATATTCCTTGAAACAAGAAAAACATGAAAACATATAAATCATCTAAACTATTTAATCTTCAAGGCATATGTATGTCTAATACAAACTAAAATATACATACATATCCAAAACACAACGAGTCCACAAAATATATGCATTAAGGCACGTGGCTCAAAAGGATAAACATGTATATCTAATAGTTTGGACAAGATAGACATATACATGAAGTTTTAAACATAAATACATGTAAACATGAATAACTAAATTTTCATTTAAAAACAAATTTTATTTCAAGGTATATGTATGAATTGTCAAACATGAAGTATACATACATATCCCTAAACACAATTGAGTCCATAAATAAAGATTTGCATGAAAGGCAAATGACTCAAGGGGTATACATGTATATCTTAAAGTTTGGCAATACAAACATATACATGAAGTGAAACACACAATCATAAAACAAATTCAAAAATGAGAATACAAGTTTAAAATATATGAATCATCAAAACTAGACTATACTAGCACATCTAATGGGTTCAAATAAGCATTCAAGCTCAAACATATATAGATTTATTTGTGGCCCACTATATGCACAAACATAAACCTAATCTTAATGAAAACTAACATTTAAACATATATTCAAAGCATGAGGCATAAAACAAAGATATAGATCAACATGATAACATAAACATGATTATTATGAATATCCACATGTTATTAGATTTATGATGTACATGATAGCTAATTAAATACGAGAACACAAAATAATAATCCACATTAAACATGGGTGTCTCAAATACTATACATGTATGTCAAGAATCTAATTAACATGGCATTTTTATACTAATCACTAAACACTAAATAAGGAGTTAGAGATTCGATACCAAAACCAATGAAGGCACCGCTCTAGTTCTCCAAACCAAGGTGGTCTTCCCACCAAACTTCCCTTGAAAGTGATGCATCCATTTGATTTCCATGAAGCTCGAAACGCATCCACTCCGGTACGGCAACTCTCACGTCATGTGAGAGCCCACACCTACATTAAACAAAGGAGGGTGATCTTTGGTACCCATACTCTTTTGGGTCATGGAGGTTAGTACCTTCTCTAACCCAAACAAAATTCTTTGCTAAATTACAATCATGTATACGATCAAAACAAAATTTAGTAGGTAGCCCTTACGTCCACAATGTATACAAGTGTACACATGAGCATACATGTGATGATGTCCGTGAGGAGCATGTGTATGCCGTGTAGGATGTGCATGAATAGATGTTTCCAAACGTGTATGGTCCACTACACATTGGCTCAAAGTGGAGCCCAAACAATCTACACTCTTCTTAATCAAAGATATATCATTGTTAATTAAAGAAGAAGTGTGGCATGCAATAGGTGATTTAGATGGAACTACCCTAGCATGGCAAACATGTGAAGCAATATCATTTTTCAAAGATTTATTTTTATTTAAACAAATTTCTAATTCTTTTGAAACAAATTCAATTTCTCTTTTCAAAGAATCATTATCTCTTAAAACACGTTCAATTTTTGAAGACAAAATATTATTATTTTCCAAAATTGATTCACATTCATTTTTTATATTTTAAAACTTCATTTTCTTTTAATGCAAGTTCAAGTTGAGATTTTAATGAATCCCTTTCATCCAAAATCTCATCTTCTCTTGCAAAACAATGTCAAGTCTAGAATGCAAACTTTTATTTTCATTTTCAAGACCTAAACTTTTCTTTTTCAAAACTTTATACTTTTCTATCAATTTTTCACAAACAATTGAAAGTTCTTCATTCAAAGCATGTGCATCAACATATTCATCACATGAAGAACTAGAATCAAAACTATCTAGTTGAGTTTCCGAGTGTACCTCAAGGGAGTCATTCCCTTGGACCGTATAGCATTGTTGCGGCTCGGATTCATCTCCACTAGATTCCTCCTCTTGTTGGATTGGCAATTGAAGCTTGGAGGTGATGGTTGTTATCAACTTGTTCCACACTGCAAAAGCGAAATCAAGATTAGAAACATGCATAGATATTCTTTAGGTAGCGTGCTTCTAATGGCATCAAGGGCTTGTGCATTGGCCCCTATATGATTGCGATCTCCAAGATAGCATTCTTGGTGGCCGCAAGGAAGACATGCAAACCTAGGGTCTTCAAATAACAACTCATCATAACCTTCAAATCTCAAGTCTAGAAATATCAAACATAGGAGGGCTATCCATGAGGGCAAACTATATGTGTGCAAACAAGCAAATGCAAATGAGATTAGCCTAAAATGAGGATCTTTAACTCAAGTTGTTAGACCCAATCAGATCACTTGGCTCTGATACCAATTGAAAAACACCAGAGGGGGGTGAATAGGTGTAAGTGCTAATCTAGTGAACTAAATGCGCTAAATGCGGAAGCTAATGCAAATTTTGCAACACACTTAATACAACCAACAAGTGTAGCTGAATTCCCCGTGAAGGGCTCTGGACTAACTCCTCTTGATTCCCCTTGAATGGTTGAGGTGCTATGTGAAGCTCTTGTGGTTAAGTACAAGTGAGGCACACACAAACAACCAAGCATATACAAGATATAGCAATATGAATTATGCAAGGTACAACACAAGTAATGAATGATATGACAATATGTATAATGCTAAGAATGATGCATTGCAAAATGTAAAGAGAGAGAGTTGAGAGACAAGTAGATCAAACACAAACATAAGATATGTTTCGAGGTTCGAGCCCCTAGCCTAGCTTACATCTCTCCTTCACCACCGTGAAGGATTTCCAATCCACTATCTCCCACCGAGGGAACCTCTACCGAAGAGGATTTTTACAACAAGGGAGTACCGAACTCCTCTCTCAAACACCGCCTCACAACCGAGGGGTGGCCCGTAGCCAAACAACAACCAACACCTCTACCGAAGAGGGTTACAACCAATCTCCACCTCACAATAGAGGGAGCAAACCAATCACCCGATCACCTCTACCAAAGAGGGATACAAAAGAACAGGTGTTTACAACAAGTGGTTTCTTTCAACCATAAACAATCTCTCTTTCTTTTTTCTTTTTCCACAAAACAAAATCCTAATAGATTAGGATAGATGATAAGCTCAAGTGTGGAAATCAAGGTGTTTTTGGAAACAAGCAACAAAGAAAAACTTGGGAAAACTCTTGTAAAATAGAGAATGAAAACCAATACAAATATCCCAAATTCCTATTTTCTTTGATTTTCCAAAACCCTTGAAAAACAATAAAGATGAAATCTTTTTGGCACTTAAACTCTTTTAAAAACTTGTTTTTCAAACCAGAGAATGGGAGAAAATCAGCTCTAAAAATTTAAACTTCTTAAAAACCCTAAGAGTTGGGGTATTTATAGCCCAAATAGAAAACTAGCCGTTAGGCTGATGTGGCAGCCTGACAGCTACCGTCGACCGGCCCGGTCGACCACCAACGGTCAGAAATGTGACTGTTGGGCAAACACGGTCGACCGGCACGGTCGACCCAAACAAACAGAGAGCACTGCTCGCAGACCCGGTCGACCCTGACGGTCGACCGTCCCTGTGTCTGCCAAACGTGCACAATCTGTGCACGTTGGTCGACCGGCCCCGGTCGACCGACTTCATCCCAGTCGACTTGGTCAGAAGACTAGTCGACTGGTTGAAGCCTGTAACAGAAAACTGAGTCAGAAAAACAGTTTAAAAATATTTTGAAAAATCTTTTAACACTTCTAAAAATCACCAAAAATAGTTTTAACATTTTATTGAAACACAAACTTGTGATAAAAATTTCAAGACATATATCAATCATATCAATTCATTTTTGAGTCTTGCAAATTTTATCAAAAACAAAACTTGTATTTTATCAAACTTGGATTTTCCAACACATGAATAGGAAGTCAAAATAAGTTTGTTTAAGATATGAAGCATGTATGTATATTGAACACATCTAATATACTAAAAAAACCATGTAAACTTGTTTTGATCAAACTATTCATGAAAACCAACTCCAAAACATAATCTGTGTGTGTTATGCACTTGAGCATATAAACTATACTAAGCTTTACAAATGGATCTAAACACACTATCTAAACTAGGATACCTAAGTCTTCTTGACGATCTTCATCTTCAAGGCGACTTGGTCCAAACTCCGTGATCCATGAGCTAGGCAAGGTATGATCTTGATGCTTGAGCCCTGGATTCACCATGAAAAGCTTCTAAACTCCTTGTTGAAGCTAATCACCAACTAATATCTTGGTTAATGATCTGAACTTAAACAACACAAGATTATTAGTAAACATAACTACATGAGTTAATCATCATCAAACTAGGGTGGAAGGCCTTTGGCCAACACTAATTAATGTGAATGTGAAAATTGATGAAGAGGATAAGGCAGTAATTCTATTGAACTCTCAACCTGAAGAAGAGTATGAGACCTTCACTCTTACATTGATCAATGAAAGAAAATTCCCTAACTATAATGAAGTGTATGCTGATCTTATGAATTAAGAAGTAAGGAGGTAAGACAATTGTCTTATTCTAGGAGTAAAGCAGTAGAGGCATTGGCGGTAAGAGGCAGGAGTTCCAATCGGAAGGGCTGAGGTGATCAGGAAAGATCGAAGTCCATATCAGGTTTCAGAGATCTGAAGAAGATTCAGTGCGCCTTATGCAAGGAGTTAGGGCACTGGAAGGTTGATTGTCCAAGGTCCAAAAGTAAAAAGAAGGAGTAAAAGACCGAGGCAAATCTTGCACAGGTGGTTAGTACTCATGCCAGTACTTCACAAGCGGATGGATCAAACTCAGACTCATCGGTATTCTCTTCTCTGTTACTGCTCTTATTATTAATTACTCAGATAATTCTGAGTGGATCTTAGATACAGGAGCTACCTATCATGTGTGCTCGAACAGGGACTGGTTTTCTAGCTTTGAGAAGTTAGATGATGTTTTACTGTCATGGATGATGATCATCCGTATAATGTGGAAGGGATAGGTTCCGTGTTAAGATGTTTGATGGGATAGTATGAGAATTGAAGGAAGTGAAGTACGTACCTCAACTCAAAAGGAATCTTACTCAGATGGTGCTTTGGAAACGTTGGATCTTGTGGTATCTATACGAAATGGTGTTCTCAAGATAACCAAAGGCTCAATCGTAGTTATAAAGGGCGTCCACCAGAACAATTTCTACTACTTGAAGGGTAGTACAATTACAGGTCAGGTGGAGACTTCTATTTCTTCAGGTGATCTTTGTACACAGGTCTGACAGATGAGGCTCAGACATGAAAGAGAAATGTCTTTGCAAGCTCGTGCAAAGAGGGATCTCTAGAAGGTGCATCTACCTACAACTTGGAATTAGGTGAACACGACGTTCTGGACAAGAAGAAGGTGAATTCAGCATCACTACTCACCACTCTAAAAGCCTTCTTAATTGTATTCACGTAGGTATTTGGAGACTTGCTAAGACTGCATCGCTTAGAGTCATATGTACTTTGTCTCTTTTATTGATAATTTATCTAGGTATTGTTAGATATAACCCATAAGACAAAGGTGTGAAGCCCTAGGTATGCCGTGAAGTGGAAGGATATGATGGAGAAGCAGATTGGTAAGAAGATCAAGGAGTTACAAATTGGTAATGTTGAAAGATACAAGAACCAATTCCTATGATTTGGCCAGAACACTGGTATTGGTACTCATTTCACAGATGAATTACATGGGTTGGCTAAGAAGATAAATCATTCCTTGCTGGAGAAGGTTCGGTGTTTATTGTCTAATGCACAATTAGATAAATCGTTTTAGGCTGAGGCGATTGTGTATGCTAGCCATCTCATAAATGATTGTCATTGACTGCGATAAGAGGTAAAAACTTCACTAGAAGCTTGGTCTGGGAAGCTGCTGAAGATCATGGTTTGCTGCGAAAATTTGAAAGTCTGACCTACTTTAGTGCTAAAGATGGTAAGGTCAATCTGCGAGGAAAGAAGTTTGTGTTTTTGGGTATCAAAAATATGAAAGGCTACAAGTTGTGGGACCCTAAAAATAAGAAGATCGTCTTGAGTCAGCATGTCACATTTGATGAGGCTTCAGTGTTTAAGTCCACCGTCTCTCAGCAGGCAGAGAGGACAAAGACCAATGAAGTATCACTGTGGGTGGAGGTTGATACTACTCCACCACCTCCAGTTGGTTCGATATTAGTGAGGACTTTACCGGATGTGACACAGGGTAAAGATCATGTAGCCAGTTTTGATGCTAAACAGGTTGAAGACATTGATGAGAATGTCAAATTGTTTGCAGCCATTGAAACCAAGATAAAATCACGAAAGTGGGTGAAGAAGCATGAATCTCAAGCTTGTGACCATGACAAGCTCAAGTTGAAGGTCTTTGTTCTCCATGGCGGGAGTAAAGAGATTCATATGACTCAGCCATATCAGTTCGATGCTGATTATTCGGTCACAGATGCTTGAGCTCAATGGAGCTCATTTAAATGAACTATGATTGGCTTGATCCCTTAAGTAAGGTACGTAGGCAGCCATAAAGGCGCAACCATTTGGTGATGCAACCCATATGAAGCTATTTAAGTATATTTGGGTTCTCAAAAGCTGATTGGGACTTCACATAGAGGTGAATGTTTGGACTTTACGTAGAGGTGGAAGTCAGACTTCACGTAGAGGTAAGAGTCGGACTTCATATAGAGGTGAAGTATTGTGATCTCGATGAACAATTGACTTCTAATGAGAAGATGATTAAGCTTGCATAAGGGGAGTGTGTATCCAGTTTGTTGAAGCCGATGATGGCGTATGGTGTGCTATACTTGTAATCACCTAGAGGGGGGGTGAATAGGTGACTAGCTAATCTAATGGACAATAATGCGGAATTAAAACTTATTAATGCAAATAAAAACTTCTTGAACTAAACACCAAGTATAACACAAGAGTGTAGCCGAATTCCCGTGAAGGGCTCTGAACTAACTCCTCAAGATTTCTCTAAATAAGAGTTGAGGTGCCGCGTTGGCTCTCTTGGTTGAATACAAGTGTTAGCAAACAATCCCCAGCATATAACAATTAAGCACACAATATCAAGCATATAAAGATAACGACAATATGAGCATGCAAGATATAAAGACAAGTAAGAGATAGAGAGAGAGAGCAATCGCAACACGGCATATTTCTTTCGAGGTTTGAGCACACTTGCTCTACGTCCCCGCCTTCAACACTTGAAGGATTTCCACTATAAACCGATCCCACCAGATCACTCGGTGCCGCAACATCTACAAGGCGAGTTCACACTTGAACTCCTTGGACTCTCTAGTCCCTCTCTGTTCCCGCACGAACACACCGCAAGCCCACCAGCTCGCCGAGGCCACACCTCTACAAAGAGCTCTCACTAGAACTCGAAACAATCGCGAACACACAAGTTCGCCTCCTCAAAGCAAAGATGAAAACTTTGGTGATCTAAACACTTTGATCACCTCAAATACTCTCACAACAAAGATCCCTATAGGATGATATAGCAATGGATAGCTCAAGTATGTGTGTGTGAAAACTAGGATTGATTTGATGATGAAAACTCAAGAAATCACTTTTAAACACTCTTGATAAACTTCCTTTTGAATTGGAAATATTTGCTCTCAAACTAGTGAAGAAAACCTCTAAATAGATGGGAAAATTAGATTTAAAACTCTCCAAAAATCTTATCTAAATAGCCCAAGAAAGCCTCCTTTTATAGGCCTCTCAAAAACTAGCCATTACAGCCCAGTCAGCAGTTCTGACTGCTGTCTCGATCGGCTCGGTCGACCGCCAACGGTCAAAAATCTGACCGTTGGGCCAGCGGTCGACCGGCCCGGTCGACCGTGGCCTAAAACAGAGAGCATACACTCTCTGCCGGTCGACCGACCCGGTCGACCAGCCCTCCAGCCAGAGCTGGCGTGCACGTCTGTGCACGTTAGTCGACCGACTCGGTCGACCGAACTCCTAGCTCGGTCGACTGGCCCGGTCGACCGGCAGAAGCCAGATAGAACTTTTTAGGGATTTAAAAGTTGTCTTTTTAGCTTAAATAAAATCCCATAAAATCTCTAAAATTCTACAAAAATAGTTTCAGTATAATACTTTGATATACAAACATGTTTGAGTAAAATCAAGACATGTTACAAACATTTTGAACTATTTTTGTAACTTAGAAATTTTGGCATAAAACAAAATCTGTATTTTTCCAAAATATATATTTTTCAAAACTTCTCCAAATACAAAAACAAGATATTTAAAACACTTTTAAAGCATAGGTGTATGGATATGATCCACTACACATACATGATGAATATTTATGTTTTTGACAATAAGCACTAAATAGTTTTGGTTAAAACACATATACATATGAAGTCCAAAAATCAAACCGGTATTTTTCCAAATGAAAAATTCTTTTATGAAAACACAAATAAATCTTGAGTGTGTGTGTGTGTATGTACTTGAGCAATCCACCAACTATTCTATCCTTTACATTTTATCTAAAAATAAATTCTTAACAAAATCAAACCTAGACTTAAGTCTTCTCTTGAAGGGCTTCACTTGAAGTCTTCTTCTCCTTCTTGACTTGGTCCAAACTTGATCCAAGGAGTTAGACTCCTCTTGAGTACTTGATGTGATCTTGATGCATAGGCTCTTGAATCAACATGTGCTAGCTCCAAAACTTGACTTTAAATCCTTTGTTGAAGCTAAACACCAACTAAGATCTTGATCATAAATCTGAAACTAATTAAATACAAGATCATTAGTACATAACTACATGAGTTGGTCATCATCAAAACTAGAGTGAAGGGCCTTTGGGCCAACAATACTCAGATATGGTTGGACCATCTTGAAGACATATGTTTTGGAAAGAGCCAGTCAGTATGGCTCATAATGGGTTTCTCTTGAGATCATTTGTAATAGAAATCCATAAAGTTGCTGAGTTGTAGACACGTTCATTGGTTGGCTCATAAGGCATTTCTCTTCAGATGGAGTGATGGGAAGGCATGTATGGTGCATTCTATTTTGATGGCTGAGCTGAAATTGGAAGCTTACAATTGATATTGGAGTTTGGTGAAGTTAGTTACTGGTGGCGACGACAAACTCAATTTAGATCTGGTGAGATCAGTGGAAATCAATTGTACATGTCTGAAGATTCATTTTAAAGGATCTGGTTTCGTCCGTTGGCCAAGTCGAGATCATGTGTCGATTTCACCAAGATCGTGTGTTAATTTCGTTCAGAGCGCCCAAGCTGAGATCGTGTCTCAATTTCTCCAAGATCGTGTCTCAATTTCACCCGGTGTTCGTTGGAGTTCGGCTAAGATTTGAAAAATCTTCACTGAGGTGGAGAATTGTAAGGAGAGAGATAGAAGAGATAAAAAGACATTGGAAGATTTTTTTTAAACTCATCAGAAAAATAGTGCGGAGATCGACAAGCCAAACGGAGCGAGAACGGCGCTTGCAACAAGCCAGGACAGATCCCGGTCGCCGCCCGCGATCGGTGTGCACGACATGCCGTCGACCGCCCGTCGACCGTGACAAGTAATGCAACCGACACAGTCAGACGCTGCCTCGGTCGATGAAACAGAAGTCACAAAAACTCTCCGTTGGTCCCGGTCGACCGGGCCGTCGACCGAGGACAAGGGTCGGCCAGTCGATCGACAGACGCGTTCTGTTTTCTTTCAGGATTCAGACTCCTTTTCCGTTTTGAAATCGAATCCAATTGGAGTTTTCTAAATCCCTAGAACTCTCTGGCTATAAATATAGGTTAAATCCCTTATAAATTGTATCCCACTGAAAATCTCCCTTGGAAATTCCTTGAAGTAAGGAACAAGTTGTAATTGATTGTTGAATCAATAAAATCTCTCTCCCTTGCCGCGAGGACGTAGGCAGATTGCCGAACCTCGTTAAATACTGTATTGGCTTGCTTTCTCCCTTGTTTCTCTGTTCTTGGTCGTGTGGGTACTTCTCCGCTGCATCTATCTCTATTGGTAATTTCATCCAAAAGACTAGCCTTTTAGGTGAAGTTGCCCAAATTATACCTTAAACCATCCCCACGTGTAGCCGATGTGAGACTATTTATTCGACCCAAATCTCAACAATTCCCTCCTCGAACAAAGAGTCTCCCTACAAGCTCAACTATCTTCACACCGGAGATCAATTGCTCTATCGAGATATAACTTTTTCTCCGTGTGGTATCAGAGCTTCCCAGCAGTGTCATGCACACTACTGTCAAATTCTCGAGAGCCTAACTAGCTTTACAGGGGCCTATTGCGTCTTTTTTGCACCATTGAGGTGATCAGGCCCATTGTGCCTTTACGCCTTTGAGGGATCTATATCGTCGAACATCACCCACACACATACGACTAAGTTCGGGGCATGGCTCTAATACCAATTGAAGGATTTGAGGCACCATCCTAAAAGACTAGCCTTTTAGGTGGAGTTGCCCAATCCTTCTATAGCCAAGACTATCCCCACGTCTAGCCGATGTGGGACTATTTATTCGACCCAAATCCCACATTTTCTTCCCATCTCCTTTTCACAAACATATAGGCTAAAATGAACATAAGTGAAAAAACAAAAGCTTTCTAAAAAAATGACGGGTTGTGTTCGCTGGGACCAAACATTTCCTAACATTTCCTAGATGGGGCCAGGTTTGAATCAGTTGGGATCAAAGTTTAGTCTCACTTCACTTCATAGTTGTCTTAAAGAAAACTAAAAATGATCTATCTACAAAGTAAAACCAATTACACTACTGTATTTGTGATGAACTTCATGTAGTGCCTTTCAGAGAATCCAACATGCCAATCATCAAGATCAGCATTCTAACACGGAGCCAATCACTAAACAAATATAGCACGAACACGAATTAATGAAGGAAAGCGAGAACAAATAATTTTAACGAGGTTTGACAACTTGCCTCCGTCCTCGGGGCAGAAGAGAGGAGATCTTATTCAGCCAATAAAATTACAAGAATACAAATGAATCCGAAGATCCAAATAGAGAAAATACGCACTAGGCCGTAGAATTCTCTCAAATAAACTAACCATAGAACTCTCCAATTCAAATCACCTCTCTCAAGATTCAAGATACTAATTGGGGTTCAGAGACCTCTTTATATAGCCAGAGGAATAATCAATAGAAAAAACTCAAATTCAGATCGAAATCCACTGCTAAAATAAAATATGAAACCAACTCAAAAAGCCCAGAAATTGACTTGCAGTTGACCTACAGTCGACCGGCTTCATGAGTGATTGACCGTCAGTCGATTGCTAGTTCAAATTATTTCTGTGTCACTCCTGTGCAGACTCTCGGATCAGTCGAGCAACTGTAGTCTACATCTTTCAATGATTCAAGTCGATCGCCTATTTTCTTCTTTTTCAAACGTGCACGCCTATGTGCATGAGGTCGACTGGGCGGTCGATCGCCCTGCAATTTCCTCTGCTATTTCCAGTGAGTTAAAAAACTCTACCAAGCTTTTTCCACTATCTTCTCCTCATAATTCTCAATCTCAATGAAGATTTCTCAAATTTGAGCCAAACATCACAAATTGCCAATTTCAGCCCAGCAACTGGCTAAAACATTATAGCTTCCTACGTACTCCCTACCCAAGGATCAAGCCACACGTAGTTCATTCAAACGAGCTCTGAAAAGCTCAACCATCCCCTAATATCAATTGTGCAGCGCTGAACCCAACTGGCTAACTCATATGAATCCCACCATCACGATCGTCATCGAGAACAACAATCTTCAACTTGAGTTGATTTAGCTCACAATTGGAGATCCAAACTTCTTCACAACCCACTTTTGTGAATTATTCTTTGATCTTTTCGTTGCAATAAGATCAACATATTCAGCATTCAAAATGCTACATGATAGTGTCACATCTAATAAGATCCCAACTGATACTGAGCCAATTGGAGATGGTGGAGTAGCATCAACCTCCACCTGCTGCGATATATTTTTGGTTTTCATCCTCCTCACCTGCCGAGAGACGGTAGACTTCAACAATGAAGTCTCATCAAATGTGACATACCTGCTCAACATAATCTTCTTGTTTTTGAAGTCTCATAGCTTTTAACCTTTAGAATTTCTTTTGACTCTAAAAACACAAACTTTTTTACTCGTGGATTCAACTCGTCATGCTCGACTCCAAAGTAGGTCAGACATCCAAATACCCACAATAAACTATAGTCTTGAGCAGCTCCACCTGGCCAAATACCCAATGAAGTTTAATCTCTTATCATAGTTGACAACAACTTATTCATGAGATAGATAGCATACCAAAGCCTCAGCCCAAAACGATTTGTCTAATAATGAGTTAGACAACAAACGCCGAACCTTCTCCAACAAGGCATGGTTCATCTCCTTACCACCCAAATCTGTTTTTCAATTGTGAAGTGAATATTAATACCATTATTTTGGTTAAATTGCAGGAACCGAATCTTGTACTCTCCAACATGATCAAATTAGAGCACCTTGATCTTTCTTCGATCTTATTCTTCATTATCTTCTTTCACTTCACGAAAAATCTAAACCTTTGTCTCATAGGGTATACTCAATAACACCTAGATAAATTATCAACAAAAGAGACAAATTACTAATGGCCTTCAAGTGATGTGGACTTAGTAGGAACCAAAACATCAATATGAAAATAATCAAGAAAACTTTTCAAGCAATGAATAACAATGCCAAATTTCACCTTTCTCTTCTTGTTCCGAACACAATATTCACTAAATTTTAAATTGCAGGTCAATGACATTCCAATAATTCTTACTTCGTCAAATCTTGCAAAGAATTCATGCCAAAATGTTCGAGCCTCATCTTCCATAACCCAGTAGAATCGCCTTTCAAACTTTCTAAAATTGTCAATTTTTCAGTAATTGCATTACCCTTCAAGTAGTACAAGTTGTTACGATGAGTACCCTTCAGAACAACTAATGAGCCATTGAATATCTTGATAAAGCCTTCTTCAAGAGTCCCTCTCAGATCCTGCACCTCTAAAGCTTCTAATTGAGATAAGGTTCTTCATCAATTAAAAAAATATATCTCACATCCTTTAACACTCTCAATATCTCATCAGACAACTTAATGTGAATTGTTCCATCCCTTCAATCTGGCATATGCATCCATCTTCGAATGACACCAAGCATCCATCTAGTTTTTCAAAACTAGCAAACTACTTTCACTTGGGACAAATGTGATAGGTAGCACCCATATAAAAAATTCACCTAGATTCATCTGAATAGCAAACTACAATAGTAATAGAGAGACAACACTCAAGAGTTATAATTAGTACCATCATCCGCCTGTGCGATGTTTGCCTCTAATTTCGGTGCCTTCTCCTTCTTGAGCCTTGAACAATCAATCTTTCAATGTCCTTCTTTCTTGCAGAAAGTACACTAGTTTTTTTTCAATTTGCGATTATCAGTCTTGAACTTACCAACATCTTCATTGCCCTTCTGATGATTGAAACAAATTTCTCTTGCAGTCAACGCCTCTGTTGTTGTACTACTGGAAGAAGACTCCTTATCCTTCCTCCTCACTGTGATTCATAAAGAGCAGTTAACACATTATTGTATTTAAGTGAAGACTTACCATTGATCAGGGTTAAAACGAAGGTCTCTTACTCTTCATCCAGAAAAGAACTCAATAGAATTAACGCCTTGTTCTCATCCTTAATTATCTCATCCATGTTAGGTAGGTCTGCAAGAAGCTCGTATAGTTGTTCATGTGCTCACCAATGGAGGGTTTTTTTTTAATTGGAAGCGATAAAATCTCCTCTTTAAATATTGATTTCTGATGCTCTTCGTCAAATGCTTGCTCTCAAGGGTCTCCCAAATATTCTTTGTAGAAGTTCTGTCATCACATGTTACTTGATATCTTGTGTCAAATAAGACCTAATGATGTAATATCTTATCTGATTCATCTTGTTCCAATCCTTCTCTGAAATCTCCGCTAGTTTTTCTTGTAAAAGCAGTATGTCTTTCAATTTTTATACGTTCAGTGCATCCATCACCTCATGTCTCCATATATCAAAGTTTTTCATGCCATCAAACTTCACTGCATCAATCTTCGATTGGTCGATGTTATGGTCTTCACCGTGGACTGATTACTCTCAACCATCTCCTCTAGAAAATGTCAAATACAATGTGAATAACAAAAGAAAATAGATTTAAACTAGATAAAGATCAAACTTTTACCACAAAGTGAAACCTTAGACGAGTTCTCAAACGATCTACTATACTCAAACCGATCCCTATAAACAATCTAATGTTGTTCTGAGATCGACACAGGATCTCACGAACATTTTAACGCCGCTCCGAGATCGACATACGATCTCTGTAGAATAGAGGATAATGTTCTTGGATCGACACATGATCCCTTGTCGAACCTGAAAAACTCTGATACCACTTGTGTATTCCAGAGGAATCTAACACGCCAATCACCAAGATCAGCGTTCCAACGCCGAGTCAATCACCAAACAAATATAGCATGAACACGAATCAAAGAGAGAAAGCGAGAACAAATAATTTTAACGAGGTTCAGCAACTTGCCTACGTCCTCCGAGCAGAGGGAAGAAGATTATTCAACCAACAGAGTTATAAGGGTTACAAATTGATCCGAAAACCAAATAGAGAACTATGCACTAGGCTGTAGAATTCTCTCAAACAAACTAACCATAGAACTCTCCAATACAAATCACCTCTCTCAAGGTTCAAAATACTAATTGGGTTCAGAGACCCTCCTCATATAGCCAGAGGAATAACCAACAGAAGGAAACACAAATTTCAGATCGAAATTCGCTTCTAAAATAGAAGCCTAAAACAAAATCAAAAAGTCCAAAGACTGACTTGTGGTTGACCGGGCAGTCGACCGGCTCTATTTAGCAGTCGACCGAGGTCGATCGCTAGTTCAAATTGTTTCTATGCTGCTCTTGTGGGGAACTCTCGGGCCGACCGACCAGACGGTCGACCAACTGTCATCTACATCTTTCAATGCTTCTGGCCAATCGACCTGATGGTCGACCTCCTGTTTCTTTCTTTTCAGATGTGCACGCCTGTACACATGCGGTCGATCAGGCGGTCGACTGCCCTGCAACCTCCTATGCTATTTTCAATGAGTTAAAAACTTCTTCCAAGCTTTTTCCAATATCTTCTCACCACACTTTACAACTTCACATATATTCATATTCATAAACACATTTCGATTCATGAACTTCACATTTGGAGTCAGCTCCCTGCAGATTTAACTTGGATCAGATTCGATCCGAATTTCGATTTATAGAGTATTCCCGTATTTGATCCTAATTTAATCTACATTCCAATTTACTAGTGCACCCTAGCTTGCTCATACTTCAAACTTGGATTCCATCAGTAAAAGAGCGCTCGACTTGCACTCGCACTTCCAACGACAGAGGAGGGTGAAGTTTCCATTGTACCAAATATAAAAGTAATATCTGAGTTTTTATTATTTTCTTGCTAATAGATAATATGTGAGTTAAGGAGAATTCTTACAGATATAAACTTATTTTATTGGAAACTTAAGATATTCCATCTACAATAAGTGATGAACAAGATATCACGAGTTCAAAGATTAAAAAAAAAAAAAGATTATGCTAGTAATGCTTTTTCTTTGATGTTGTTATACTAATTATAGAAGGGCTTATCTAAAAGTGTGTTTTGGAAAAGATTTTTATAAGACTTATAATGTTTGGTATTTTAAAGTTTCAAATAGGTATCAATAAAAATAATATTTGAAATAATTTACTAAGAATATTTTGGACAAGAATTAATGCAGGAGAGAGAAACTTTAGATAAATTGGTGCGAAAAATAAATAGTATATTCAAAGGGAAATATAAAGAATTAAATGTGAATCTTTGAGTTGAATTACGGCGAGATCTGTTGACAGAATTAATTGGATAATGGTTGGAGCGTGTTCTCCTTCATTGGGGATGAACTTGGTATATTCACATGTTCAATTCTGACTTCATATGAATGAGATATTCAAGTCTAAAGTTTACCAAATTCAAAGCCAAAAGGGGATTAAAGGTAACTAAAAGCATTTAGTCTCACGTTAGACATGAGATGAAAGTTTGAAGTGTTTAAATAGAAAAAAATGGGAACAAAGGGTGTGCCCTTTGGGTACTTGGAGTTTTCGCGCGAGATTAGGGGGAAACCCTCCTCCAATCTAAAGACAAATGACCCCCTTTATATAGGAGTGTTGTATCTTAGGAGACCAGCATCCAGTCACCCATTAGCACTGTAACGGGGGACTTAATTGTCTTAAGGAGATTCGCTATAAGCGTTCCTCACTCCAAGTAACTGTACAAGTGAATTAATATTCTTTATACATGGTTATACTAATATACAATATATTGAGACTGACTTATACCAGTCTAATTGGTGTTTAACCAAGGAAGGTAATTGAAAGGTGGTTCTGTAATTAAGGTTCTATTGAACAGAAAATCTCCCACCTGATATTTACCGACCTGATCAATTATATCGGTGACATTGATTAGTTGTCAGATTGATTCCTAAAACTAACAGATAGATCATGCGAGAGGGGAAAAAAAATAGACGATCATTGTAGGGTGAGGGTGACTTCCTTTTATGTACAGGGAAAGCATTTTTGAAAAGCAATGCCAAACACACTTGGAGGAATACTTAAGTTGTTGTAGACACTTCCAAGTTGAAATTGGGGACCATCTTTGATGGATTTATTTTAGTTTGGTTACAGAAATAAACTTTGCATATACATTAATTATGCATTTTGCATAATATCCCGGCAATTACACAATTTATGTGCATCACATTTACCTTGTTAAATAAATTAGTTGAAAGAATTGAGAATTATGTATTATTGTTGAAGGCAATGCTCGAATATACAACATTACAATTACAACATTAGGAAACCTCTACTTCTAAAACAATTAGTATTAAGGTAAATTACAGAAAGACCTCATGTGCTATTGACCATGTAACACTAATAAGTACGAAAATAGATTATTAGAAGAAAGATCCTTTCACTTAAAGGTTAGGTTTAAGAATTATTTTATATTTTAAATTTTATCCCACTCTTTTTATCTTTTTTACTGTCCTCTCACTCTTTCTTATTGAACCTCTCTCTCTCTCTCTCATAATTTCTCTCTACTTTCCTTGTGTGTGTATGTGTCCCTCTCTTATTCTCCCTCCCTCTCTCTCTCTCTATTCCCCACAAATGGTAGCAATTTACAGTAGTAGCAACCACGTTAAGTTGTAGGAATAGCAACTTAGAAAGGATTTTGGGTTTAACTTGGTAAAGGGTTTGGATTATGAAGAGAGAAGAATTTAGGTTGAAGATAAAGCAAGGGTTTTGGTTTGGATTTTGAAGAAGAAAGAAAGCGGGGTATTAGTTTTGAGTTTGGGTCAAGAAAGAGTTTGATTTGGAGAATATTGAGTTTATTTAAATGATGAGTTTCGAAAAAGAGAGTGAGGGGGGTGAAAAAAAGAAGAGGATGGGGAGAGGGAGAGGGAGAGAGTAGTGAGAGGAAGAGGAGGAGAAAAAAGTATGATTTAGATTTGACTTAAGAGATGAATTTTGAAGAAATATGTGAGAGGGGAGTGAAACAAGGAAGAAGATGAGGAGCAAAACAAGAAATAAAAGGTCAAAATGGGAAAAAAAAATTAAACATTGTTAACTTAGGTGGTATACTTGCTAATAACCTAGTTCATGGGGGTATTAGTGCTACTTGGTTAATTGTATATGGTGTATTTCTGCAATTAATTACCCTTAATATTATATAATTCTGATCCTCCCTCGCAATACACCCCCTGGCAAACTCACGATGAATGAAGAATTATGAGTTTGGAAGAAAGAAAATAAACAACAAATTTGCTGAAAAATCTGAAAGTTGATGTCGATCCCATGTAACGCTTTTTGAAGATTGATAACCGGAAAACTTGTATCTTGAACACGGCCTCACAAACTCATGATAGATGAAACATCAAGAGTTTGGGCTAGTGCCGACGGTGAGAAAGAGAAGGAGATAGATTCTGATCAATGATAGAGCACTTTCTAAAACCTAACCCTAAATCTCTTTTGTATAGTAAAGCCGACTTGAGCCTATCATAAGTCTCTTTAGAATAGTTATGGTGGACTCTAAAAGGAAAAAAAACCATAGGTTCTCTTTCGCTTAAGAGAGACAAACATTGACTTAGTTTGAAATTTGTCGATAAAAAAGAAGATCAGATAGAGAAGAAGAGATGAAGGGTTTTGAGATATTTCTGAACTCAGTATAAGAAGAGAAGATTGGTCGAAGAAGAAAATGTTGGCCCAAAGGCCTTCCACTCTAGTTTTGATGATGATTAACTCATGTAGTTATGTTTACTAATAATCTTGTGATGTTTAATTTCAGATACTTAACCAAGATATTAGTATGTGAAAGCTCTAACTTATGCTCTTTCACTTGGTGATTCAAGAGCCCGAGCATCAAAGTTCATACCCTAGCACTCGTTGGAGTCAAGCTCGGTGGATCACGTTTGGATCGAGTCGACTTGGAGACGGCACTCTACAAGAAGCCTTCGGTACCTTATTTAGTTTATAGTTTGTTTTAGATCCATTGTTAAAGATTAGATAGTGTGATATACTCAAATTCACAACACACACACACTTGTTTCTAGTTTCATGTTTTGGTTTTTGGTTTTTGGTTTAACCGATCTTGGTTTTCATGAATAGAGAGAATCAATAAGTTTACATGGTTTAATGTATATTAGATTTGTTCTATATACATGCATGCTTCAGCTATTTATACAGACTTAGTTTGATAACCTATTCATGTATTTGGAGCTTTGTATTTTAACAAAACCTATTTTTGGATTTTAAGTAAAAAACATTGATATATATATATATATATATATATATATATATATATATATATATATATATATATATCTTTCATGTATATTGGATTTCTATTAATATACTACATGCCTTAAATGTTGTTTCATATCATGTTTTTGTATTTGGATGAGTTTTGGACAAAACGTTTTTCATTTCAAAAATCCAAGTTTTGAAAAATACGGAATTTGGTTTCGGTAAAATTTCCATAACATAAAAAGAGTTCAAAATATTTGTAACTTGATTTGATTTTTACTCAAACAAGTTTGTATTTCAAAGAGAATATAAGAACTTATTTTTGTGGATTTTTAGAAATTTTATGGGATTTATTTGATATTAAAAAGACCAAGTTTTAAATCCCTTAACATGCCCTGCCAAGCTCTGGCGGTCGACCGACGTGCACAAGGTCGTGCACGCTGACCTGCCACTTGGGCCGGTCGACCGAGCCGTCGACCGACTGCAAGTACCCCACTCTCGGATGGGGGCGGTCGACCGGACGGTCGACCGTGAGGCTTGGCACGGTCGACCGAGAAGAGAGCAAGTGCTCTCTGGAATTGGCACGGTCGACCGGCAGGCCTAACGGTCACTTTTTTGACCGTGCCAATGGGCAAATTTTCAAAGCGCCTATTTATACCTCATTTGAGGGCTGTTTTGTAAAAGATTTTCAGGGAGAAAAATTTCATACTCTTTTAGTGTTTTTCAGCAAAAAGTTTTGGGTTCAAAATTCTTAATCTCTATTTGTTTTTAAAGTGTTTGAAAATTCAAAGAAAATAGTCTTTTGGGAATTTGTTTTAGGTCTAAAAATTCTATATCTATTTGGAGATTTTCCCAAGTGATTTTCTTTATTCAAAACACTTTGTTTTCCACACTTGAGCCATATCTTGCTATCCTATCTATAGGATCTTTATTTTGTGGGAAAATTAGTTTGTAGTTGTGGAAACCATCAAGTTGTAAACCCTCCTACTTTGTGTTATCCCTCTTATGTAGAGGTTGATTTGTGGAGTGGTGGCTTTGTGCCCTATCCCTTTAGTGAGAGGTTAATTGGTTGTTTGGCTTCGTGCCTATCCCTCATTTGTGAGGTTGATTTGTGGTGGCTTTGTGCCTAGCCTCTAAGTGTAGAGGTGGTGTTTGTAATTGAGAGAGGAGTTGTGTACTCCCAGTTGTATTGCCCCAAATCCTCAGTAGAGGTTCCCTGTGTGGGAGTCCTGTGTGGACAAGTTAGTGGAAATCTTTCTGTGTGATGGCAGGGACGTAGAGCTGTGTGCTCGAACCTCGAAACATATCTCGGTGTTTGCGTTTGATCCATTGACTCTAACTCTCTCTCTCTCTTTACTTTGTGACTTGCATCATTACATATTGCTCATTCATTATATGCTTGCGTGTTTGTGTGTGCCTCACTTGTGCTTAACCACGAGAGCTTCATATAGCGCCTCAACTCTTATTCAGAGGAATCAAGATGAGTTAGTCCAGAGCCCTTCACTAGGAATTCGGCTACACTCGTTGGTTGCATTAAGTGTTGTTGCAATTTTAATTTTTAATTTTCGCATTTTGTTCATTAGATTAGCCGTACACCTATTCACCCCCCATCTAGGTGTACTTTCAATTGGTATCAGAGCCTATGCTCCTGATATTAGGTTTAACCACCTAGGAGTGTGATCTTGGTTGTTAATCTATCATTTGCATTTGCACACTTATATTGTTTACACACACTCATGAATTACTTGACACCTCCCATGTTTGATGTCTCCAACATTGACATGTGAAAATTTAGGATGTCCATGTATTTGAAAACCCTACGCTTGCATGTTTTCCTTGCCACTACCAAGAAATCCTATCTTAGTAATAGCAAGCATATAGAGGCTAATGCACAAGCCCTTGAGGCACTTAGAAGCACGCTTAACAAAGATTATCTTATGTTGGTTTCTAACTGTGATTCCGCCTTTGCAGTGTGGAACATTTTGACCTCCTCCAAGCTTCAATTGTCAATCCAAATGGAGGATGAATCTAGTGGAGAATCCGAGCAACAATGCTACATTGTCCAAGGAATGACTCCCTTGAGGTATATTCAGAATCTCAATTAGATAGTGATGATGCTACTTCTTCATGTAATGACTATGTTGATCCAAATGCTTTGAATGAAGAACTTTCTATTGTTTATGAAAAATTGCTAGAAAAATATTATCTTTTGAAAAAGAAGAGTTTTGAACTTAACAAAGAAAATAAAGATTTGTGTTCAAGACTTGATTTGATTTTGTAAGAGAAAGTGGAGAATTCTAATGAAAAGGATTCATTGAAATTTAAACTTGAACTTGTTTTAAATGAAAACAAGGTTTTGAAAAATAAAAATGATTGTAATGACGTTTTGAAAAAAAAAATAAAGTTATATCCTCAAAACTTGATTTGTTTTAACCTATTCATGTATTTGGAGTTTTGTATTTAACAAAACCTATTTTTGGATTTTAAGTCAAAAACATTGATATAATATATATATATATATATATATATATATATATATATATCTTTCATGTATATTAGATTTCTATCCATATACTACATGCCTTAAATGTTTTTTCATGTCATGTTATTGTATTTGGATGAGTTTTGGACAAAACAGTTTTTCATTTCAAAAATTCAAGTTTTGAAAAATACGGAATTTGGTTTTCGGTAAAATTTCCATAACATAAAAGAGTTCAAAATGTTTGTAACTTGATTTGATTTTTACTTAAACAAGTTTGTATTTCAAAGAGAATATAAGAACTTATTTTTGTGGATTTTTAGAAATTTTATGGGATTTATTTGATATTAAAAAAATCAAGTTTTAAATCCCTTAACCATTCCCTGCCAGGCTCTGGCGATCGACCGGGCCGGTCGACCGGACCCAGAGTCGGTCGACCGGATCGGTTGACCGACGTGCACAAGGTCGTGCACGCTGACCTGCCACTTGGGCCGGTCGACCGAGCGGTCAACCGACTGCAAGTACCCACTCTCGGGTGGGGGCGGTCGACCAGACGGTCGACCGTGAGGCTTGGCACGGTCGACCGGCCAGAGAGCAAGTGCTCTCTGGAATTGGCACGGTCGACCAGCAGACCTAACAGTCACTTTTTTGACCGTTAGTCGGTCGACCGGAAGGTCATTTCTGACCTTGTCAGCTGCCAACGGGCAAATTTTCAAAGGGCCTATTTATACCCCATTTGAGGGTTGTTTTGTAAAAGATTTTTAAGGAGAAAATTTTCATATTTTTTTAGTGTTTTTCAGCAAAAAGTTTTGGGTTCAAAATTCTTAATCTCTATTTGTTTTAAAGTGTTTGAAAATTCAACGAAAATAGTCTTTTGGGAATTTGTTTTAGGTCTAAAAATTCTATATCTATTTGGAGATTTTTCCAAGTGATTTTCTTTGTTCAAAACACTTTGTTTTCCACACTTGAGCCATATCTTGCTATCCTATCTATAGGATCTTTATTTTGTGGGAAAATTAGTTTGTGGTTGTGGAAACCACCAAGTTGTAAACCCTCCTACTTTGTGTTATCCCTCTTGTGTAGAGTTGATTTGTGGAGTGGTGATTTTGTGCCCTATCCCTCTAGTGAGAGGTTGATTGGTTGTTTGGCTTTGTGCCTATCCCTCAATTGTGAGGTTGATTTGTGGTGACTTTGTGCTTAGCCTCTAAGTGTAGAGGTGTGTTTGTAATTGAGAGAGGAGTTGTGTACTCCCGGTTGTATTGCCCCAAATCCTCAGTGGAGGTTCCCTGTGTGGGAGTCCTGTGTGGACAAATTAGTGGAAATCCTTTGTGTGAAGGCGGAGACGTAGAGCTGTGTGCTCGAACCTCGAAACATATCTCGGTGTTTGCGTTTGATCTATTGACTCAACTCTATCTCTTTACTTTGTGCCTTGCATCATTACATATTGCTCATTCATTCATTATATGCTTTGCTTGTTTGTGTGTGCCTCACTTGTGCTTAACCACGAGAGCTTCATATAGCGCCTCAGCTCTTATTCAGAGGAATCAAGAGGAGTTAGTTCAGAGCCCTTCACCGGGAATTCGGCTACACTCGTTGGTCGCATTAAGTGTTGTTGCAATTTTAGTTTTTAATTTTCGCATTTTGTTCATTAGATTAGCCGCACACCTATTCACCCCCCCTCTTTGGGTGTACTTTCAGAAAGACACCAGTATTTTACGAGAATAGATCAATAACAGATCTAAATCGATAAGGACGAAGATGTCATGCCAAATGAAGAAGAAGTCGCTAGAGAACCAAAAAACACATTCAAGTCAGCGAGTTTGGAAAAAAGGAAGTCGTTAATCAGAGAAAAAAGCCACTCGGAGAGGAAGAAGGCTGAAATATCTTGTCACGAGAGAAAACATCTTGTTGGATTTACATGCGATAGTAGCATGTCAATTCCTGAAGTGAATCGAGTTCAGATCTGAATGAACGAGGTCGCGCAAGGTCGAAGGTTGCTCGAGGACGTCATAACCGGAGTAGGTCTTGATGACAGAGCAAGCAGGTGAGAGAAGCGGATGAAACTCCCAATGGGATCTCGTGGAACATCGCAAGCAAATCGAGTCTGGATGTGGAAAAGTGGCATGGCGGTAGGCACACTCTACGTGAATACGACCCATGCAGCAAAGGTGCATGAATAACTTGATGACGACGATCAGCAAATTTTTTTTTTGAGAAGTTATGATATCATGTTAAATCAGTTGAAAGAACTGAGAATTGTGTATTATTGATGAGCGCAATGCCTGAATATATAAGCATTACAATTATATGATAAGGAAACCTCGGCTCTTAATATAGTTAGTATTTTATAATCATAATTAATACTACTTTTTAACATACCTTATTTAACCACTCTCCTTGGATCATTCGTGAAACCTACAATGAAGATATATACAAAAAATTAGTTTGAATTTGACATAAACTTAAATGCTTTAGGATGTCCACATATACAGAGATTTAGCACAAATCTTATACAGTGGATTGTAAATATAAAGTGACTTAAAAGCTGTAACCCAATTTGATGTAAAATGTCCATAACATGTATAGTTTCTGATGTATCAATTCTTCCAAAGAGGATATGCATCTTTATCGGAGAGATATGTATCTAATATCGATAAATGCCCATACTTATAAATTGGATTCTCATTGAATCCTTCCGTTTAAATATATCTAATATTAGGTTTAAAACAACAATAAGATGTGAACTAGATACTTTATAAATTTATCAATAATTCATGAGTTCATTTAAAATCAGTCACTTTTCAACTAATGAATATGATGATACAATTGAAATAAGTTAAGAAAAAAATTGAACTAAGATGATAAACACATGATTTTAACCTCACAGTCCACTAACCTTTACACTTTCTTATTTCAACCAAAAGTTCTACCAAATATCTTTTTCTCTTAATCAAATTATAAAATATTATAATTACGTATATGAACATATAACTAGATGTTTTTAATCATGTATGTGCGTTGTATCTGTATCCGTATTGATAATTTTCTCAAAGTTTATGCTGACATATCCGTATTGTTTCGTATCAGATACTCGATACATGTATGGGTACAACACTGCAGCCATGCCTTCAACAAATAACAATATTTTTATGCCGTCTGCACGTGCCTGAATTCTCCTTGACCCCCAGTAGCAGTTGGTATATTTCGTGTTGCCTCGCGCAGTGGCGCTCTCTTCGTATGGTCACAGAAAAAGCGATGGGATCCATCGCACTATTATTATTGCTTCGCCTGCGGCTGCAAGAAAACAAGTACACAACCAAACACTCACTCTCCTGTTTGAACTGTACAGCTGACTTGTTAACCCTCACTACAATTCGACACGAGTCTACCTTTAAATATCATTTGCAGGTAGAAGAAGCAAGCCAGAACAATATACTAACAATCAACTAATTATTTTTTTTTAAAAAAAAGGAAAAAGAAAAACAAAAGAATAGAGAGAGAGAGAGAGAGAGAGAGAGAGAGAGAGAGAGAGAGAGGGAGAAGACACAAGCTACCCCACTCCAAAGAAAGGCCATTGTTAGCAACAACACACCCAACCCCCCAATCAAGTGCCCAATAATCAACAAAACTCGCTAATAATAAATTTATCAAACACCCCCATTAAAGAAAAATTGCATACTATGCTAGAAATAGTCGTGGAAGCGGTAGGTTTGTGGTCCTTGCTCCTTGTTAACAGAAGGAATATATGAGGGAGAAAAATCCCATAAATCATACCGATCATGATGATAACGATTCGGTAGCTTCTTCTTTTCCTAAAGGAAAAAAAAATTGGGATTCCCTTTTTCTCTGCCATGTGCTTCTTTTTCCTCTCCTTATAACAAAGGTCATCCTCGTTATCCTGTTTGTCTTCCTCTCTCTCTCTCTCAACCCTAACGCCACCTCTGTCCAGAGTTCTCTCCAGGGAGCGAGCTAGTGGTCCCTCGAGTTTTCTTCAAATCGACCATTAATACAAGTGTGTGTGCACGAGAAATGATGCAGGGCGATCAAGGGGGGCTAGCGATGGATATGGGGGGAGAGGAGGAGGGAGGGGAGTGTTCGTCGTCGGTGGCGGCGGCGGCGGCGGCGGAGGAGCAGCAGAGGCTGGTGAAGGCGGAGATGGTGGTGCACCCGCTGTGGGAGCAGCTGGTGGGGGCCCACATCGGCTGCCTGCGGGTTGCCACGCCCATCGACCACCTCCCCATGATCGATGCTCAGCTCGCGAATTCGCACCATCTCCTGCGGTCCTACGCCTCCAACCACCGCCCGATTCTCTCACCGCAGGAGAAGCAAGAGCTCGACTCCTTCCTGTAAGTTAATTAATTACTCTAATCAATTTTGTTTTACTATCTTAATGATGATTTTGTTAATATGGGCTAAATTTTGGCCTGAATTATTCTCAGGCGCACACTACTTGCTGGTGTTGTGCTCGTTCCGCGAGCAGCTGCAGCAGCACGTTCGTGTTCACGCGGTGGAAGC
Organism: Agave tequilana; assembly: GCA_038442645.1. Taxonomy (NCBI): domain Eukaryota; kingdom Viridiplantae; phylum Streptophyta; class Magnoliopsida; order Asparagales; family Asparagaceae; genus Agave; species Agave tequilana. The sequence continues at coordinate 83,842 of JAVJIF010019684.1, forward strand.
TGTGATGGCCTGTCGCGAGATCGAGCACTCTCTGCAAGAGCTCACAGGTCTGAATTAATTATTCTAATTAGTCTTGTTTGTATTTCTATTTTTTTCCCCGAATGCTACTAGTGTTCTTTTGGAGAAATTGTTTTGATTAAATATTAGCTAGATGATCATTCACAGCTTTTGTTGGTCTTTTGTTTTCCATGGGCTCAACCTCAACCTCAACCTCAACTTCAACCTCAATGGTTGTTGGTGAAGGAGGTGGATGTGGGGTGGGGCCCAATAGGATGTTAGTTTAGTTATGTTAGGTGGGCAGTAGACAACAAGCAAATGCTTGGTCAGCTTTCCATTGTTAGAAATCCTTCCACTATTATTTATAGGAAATTTACCCCTTCTGCTGGTTGCTCTCTGTCACTAGGTTCATATTTCAGTTAAAAATTTTCTCTCTCTCTCTCTCTCTCTCACACACGCACATTATAATACAAATTCTGAATAGTTTGTAATTTGCAATCAAATCGTGTTCTAGATATTTTGTCGTATAAATTATGAAGCTGCACTTGATATTGTTTAAATATGTTGATTGGAAAGTGAAAATATAGTTTTGAAATTGTTTAATTCATCATATGAAGAGTGTATTTAAGAGACTGTATTATTAGAGTTAATTTATATTTATCGCATTTGAAAATTTTCCTGCACTGTCACATCAAAAATTTAGTAGTAGATAATTACATTTTATTGTATTTATATTAAATAATTAAGTACCAAGCTCTAGACCTTAGTAATGCTTCAACAATCTTGTGAGTACTATTTCAGTACCCACCCAATTTCAAGTGGTATTGCAGTCTGTGCAATCAAAAAATAAAAATGGGTATTGAAAAAAGAACAACTATAGCATTACTGGTTAGTAATTTATTGCATCTGTTTCTTGTGTTTCTTTCCTAAACTAAGTTGATTCGCATATAAATAGTCAAACATAAACCAAGATTGAGGCTACCAAAGTTAAATGCCTCGTATCCTTCTAAATGGCTGTTGTGTGAAATTATTTAGTCAAGTTACATATATGTAATCCAGTGAAAGATGAATAGTGGATGAATTCGTTTAGAATGAATCTATATTCGATATTCGATAGTGTTGGCACTTTCAAACCAAAAGTGGTTCCAAGCCTACTAGCTAGCTAGTTAGTCTAGTCTTATTTTAGATTACTTAATTTAATTCTTCTATGTGCTCTAGGAATTTTGATTTATAATATTTTAAATCCTAGTTCTTTCGTAAGTGTCATTGTATCAGAATAGTAAAATTTCTTGACGATGGAAAATAAATTTGAGTCCAAGACCATGTTAGTGTAACAAGATTTGATATCCTTTTATGTATGCCATCTAAATTTGATGAAAAGTGATTATCATGGGATAAACGTTTGTCTTCACCACACAACTCTTTTCTTTCCGTATGGTAACTTTCTCTTGGCAAAAAGTGGATAGCATAGTCCATCGCAGTTGGGCACTTGTTTGGCCCCGGGTTGTTAGAGCGCCGCTCGCCCGCAAGGTCCCAAATTCGAAGCCCACTGCCTGTGCGACATTATTATTTCTAGCCACTAAATGGTGTGCAGTTGGTTGTCTAGCCAAAAAAAAAAAAAAAAAAGAGTGGATTAGATACAGAAGAATATATAGTACCTAGTGTAAGTATTCGGTCCTTAGCATGCAAGATGAAGCTCTAGTTTGAACACCGTGAGTGTCATGTGGCACATAATTAAAGAAATACTTCTTTATATAATGAACGATGACCACAGATTATATTAAGTTTCAAAGATGACACTTGGCAATGCATCGATCCGATGGCCGAGGATTTATCCCGGTGCTATTCCAAAAACAATTATTTTTATTTTTATTTCTTAGAACTAACTATGCTTATAATTTTTACAGGTATTTTACTACTCATTACTAATTAATGCATATAAGTTTTGCGACAGTTTCTAAAAGCTTATGTAGCACTATTTATACATATGTACGTTGACGCTTACTGTATTTTTGATCAGGTGCAACTCCTGACGAAGGAACGGGGGCAACCATGTCGGATGACGAGGATGAGCTTCACTCTGATATCCCTTTGGATATGGTTTCGATGGGCACGATATGATGGATTTTTGGGCCTCTTCTTCCCACTGAATCCGAGCGATCGCTGATGGAGAGAGTCAGACAAGAGCTCAAGATTGAATTGAAACAGGTAACGAACATTACTGATCACCTCAAGTTTCACTCCTGCACTGATTTTTATCCTGACGGGCTCGGCATATTTGTGTGTATCCATGGGTGGTTTAGGGTTTTAGGTCGAGGATCGAAGATGTAAGAGAAGAGATACTGAGGAAGAGACGGGCAGGGAAGCTGCCCGGAGACACCACTTCAGTGTTGAAGCAGTGGTGGCAACAACATTCAAAATGGCCCTATCCAACAGTAAGCACACCTTCTTCTTATTCTTCTTTTTGCAAGTGCGCATCAATGTCATCAACGCGATGCTAGAACTTCCACGTTTCTAACTCTGATTAATTTTATAACAAATCATGATGATATAGCTTCTAAGAATCACACTGTAGATGCATGGACCTCAATATTTATCTTAGCTTCCAAGTTACATCACGCAAACCGCAAACTAGAGTAACACCTAGCAAGGCATGCATGCACGTTGGGCTTTGTGTTAAAATCGGTGATCCAACTTGAGATTCGATAGGCCACCATCAGATCAATAGAAAAGCTGGATGGATCACTTAACCCCCTGTTTGGAAACTTGAATGAGGTTGTACTCAGCATTTTGGTAGAACACTTGACATAACGTCGAACAGGTATAATGACATCTCATACATATAGGTAGTAGTACAACTGGTACTGGTGTCTATATAGTTATCATTGAAATCTGCACGAAAAGAACTTGAGCAATAAATAGAGGACCGTGTTTTGATTATGATGCTTTCATCATGTACAGAAATCTGGCTTGTTTCATAGAAAGAATTATTTATTAAAATAACTCTTATCTTCAACCGAAGGGTACATATGTGGAAAATATCTCCTCCCAGAACTGATGTAAGGTGAACATTCAAGTTTTGAATCCACTTATTCATGAAACTAGCTGTTTCATGAGTAATATAGATAGTATCATCATCGTTCTTATTTACTTAAGACAATCAATTTTTTTGGGACCTTTCTTTCAATAGTAGTTACAGAATAAATTTTTATTTTATTTGGATTTACTGCTAAATTATTCTTGACGTTATTCTTCTTGATGACCAGACATAAAGCAGATTGTTCATCATTGGACTCACCTATATATCTTTTAATTTATCTATACTAAACGAATTGAATGGTGGTTTTTTTTTTTTTTTAACTTAATCACTATTTGCCGTAGTAGATTATGTATTTGAAACTCTTACAAGAAGGTGATGAAGACAAAGAAGCGAATAATGCCAGCTAGATCTCGATTTAGCACCAACGAACCCTAAAAGATATCTTCAGATGAAGGAACACTTGAATCCACAAGAAAAATATAAATAACTCAAATCCACAAACAATTTAAAAGAGAAATTTAATTTTATTGATGACTAAAACTTGAATACCAAAAACTAAGATACAATGGCCTTATAGGCAATACAAAAGGAATACTAATCTAATTAGAACCTATTCAAACAAAAAATTAAACAATCGGAGTTCAATTCAAAAATAAAAACTGAATCCTGTTCTTAATCGGATACGCAGATATGTGCAGGCATGTTGACAACTGACTGTAAAATCTCAACTCTCAGGAATGCCTCTTGCACGCAGTCTGTCTACAGCTGAATTTTTTTGTCAACAGCTTGCGTTCAGTCTGTCGATAGCTAAGTTTTATTGTCGACAACTTGGTCATGCCTTGGTCTGTTTGTCTTGGTCTTCTGCATTCGTCTCCTACATAAGTCCATTTCTCTTCAAAGGAATTTGTTCTCGAGTTATAATCTGAATATAGCTCCTCGTCAAGGTGATATTCATGGGATCCGCCACATTGAATGGCTTGGAGATTGCCATATAGCTTAAAAGATCCACAACATAAGGGAATCACTAATCTTCTTCATAATCTTGAACGACCCATATTTCTTTAGCTTCAGCTTGTTGTATGCTCCAGCTGAATTTTTCTCTTCTCCTCAAGTACACCATCATCATATTTCCATCCTCAAAGAGTTTCTCTCGCCTCTTCTTGTTAGCTGTCATTTTATACTTTATATTAGATTTCTTCAACTTCAATCGAATATGTTCTTGTACATCTAGAACTTGTTTGGCCATTGTGGTAGTTACATTACTAAACTTCTCCCCAATTGATAGTTTAGCTAAATCTAGAGGATGATGAAGTACCCCCCTATAGCAAGTGCAAAAGTGACATACATGTTGAACCGAGAACCGTGCTGTTATATGCAAATGCTGCTTGGGGAAAGTTTGATCCCACGCTCTTGGTTTGTCTCCACATATACTTCGTAGCAAATTGCCTAAAAAGTGCGATTGACAACTTCATTTTGTCCATTGTTTGAGGATGTACCATACTGCTCTGCTTGAATGATGTATCAAATATTCGCCACAAGATAGTCTAAAAAGTATCCAAGAACTTGTTATCTCGATCTGAAACAATAAAACTCGACACACCATGCAATCTCACAATCTCTTAAAAGAACAACCTGGCCACATATGGTGCGTCAGAAGTCTTACGATAAGGAATAAAGAATGCCATTTTAGAAATATATCTATCACAACAACGATAGTATTCACGATATCACTCTCTTTTGCGTGCGAGAAAGTCCCAACACAAAATCATGCTCAAATCTTCCCAACTACCTTTAGGAACAGACAAAAGTGTATACAAACATGTTTTTGTGATTGCCTTTTAGAAACATGACAAATTGGACAACTCCTCAAAATGTTAGCATGTTCTTTCCCAATTGCGACCAGTAGTATATGCCTTCAACCTTCTCCTTTAGAACTTCACTCTCCTTGAGATTCATTCAGTAGTGTAGAAGATTAACTATACTTACTCTTGAAATAAGATAAATATGATGCTGGATATCTCTCATGGATGATAACCCTTCCTGAAGCTCATCGTGAACAACTTTTTTAACTCTTTCATTAATGGTCTCATCTTCTCAGGAATTTCAGCGGGCGGAGTAACTCCTTCCTGACCACTAAACCAAATCTTTATTTTGTTTTCTTTGATTCCTCTAAAAACTCACCTCGATCGCATATGAATATGAATTTAGGCTCTTTTTCTTTTGTAAACTTTGGAATAGGTTGAAGTGGTCTCATGACAATTTTTTCCCTTCCAATTGAACATATAGATGTTTTTTTTACCTCTGTGAGCAGCATCTGTAGGGAGTAAGGAGATAAAGGAGATAGAGGAGATACGCAGAGATCGAAAGTCAAAAGGAGCGAAAACGGCATTGAAGCAGGCCTGGACAGGGCCCAGTCGACCGCCCTGTCGACCGTGGTGGTCAGAGCCCGGTCGACCGCCTGGTCGACCGGCGTGCACGACGTGGCCCAGTCGACCGTGGCAAAGGAACGGTCGACTGAGCAGTCCACAGATTGACATGAGCCAGCTCTCGGTTGGTCCCGGTCGACCGGCCGGTCGACAGAGGACAAGGGTCCGTCGACCGGCCGATCGACCGACAGAGGCATTTTGTTATCCTTTCTGGATTTGGACTCCTTTTCTCTATTATTTCTTTATTCTTGTCGTGTGGGTACATCTCTGGCTACATCTATCTCTAATTGGTGGATTCCTAATCGGTTGTTGCCTCGCGCACAACAAGTGGTATCAGAGCATCCCAGATTCGTTGTGGGATCATGTGTCGATTCCAAGGGCATCAGTTGCTGTTTGGCGGAGTTCATGTATCGATCTCGAAGCAGCGTTGGGACTATTTGTGGGATCGTGTGTCGATCTCAAAACAGTGTGTGAATTGCTCGAGGAATCAATTCGGAGGAGTAGATCATTTCAGAAACTCTTCGAGGGTTTTCGCATAGAGTTAAAGATCCTATCTTTATCTAGTTTGTTTTATCTAACTCCGTTTGCTTTCGCATTACTTTGAGGAATCAGCTGAGAAGATGGCTGAAAAATAGTACATCTTCGGTGAAACTCGTGAATCTACATCCGTTGAGGATTGATGTGTGAAGTTCGATGGAAAGAACAACTTTGGTACGTGGAGATGTGAGGTGATGGATGCATTGACGACATCAAACCTCGAAAACACTCTACAATTGGAGAAGAAGCGCGATTCAACTACTGAAAAAGATTGGGATAAGATGAACCGAACGGAGTGTGGCTTGATCAGGTCTTGTTTGGCACAAGATATCAAGTATCATGTGTTGGATGAACATCTGCGAGGTAACTGTGGAGATCCTGGAGAAAAAGTATCTGACAAAAAGCATCGAATCATGGTTGCAGTTGAAGAGTAAGCTTTATCGTTTCCAGATGAAGAGAGGATGCTCCATTGATGAACACATGAATAGCTACACAAAACTTCTTACAGACCTGGTTAATGTGGATGTGGGGATCGATGAAGAAGATAAGGCGGTAATTCTATTGAATTCTCTCCTGAAGAGAGTATGAGACATTTACTCTTACATTGATCAATGAAAGAAAATCTCTTAACTATAATGAGGTGTCTACTGCTCTTGTGAATTATGAAGTAAGAAGGCAGGACAGACTGTCTTCTTCTGGGAGCACAATAGTAGAGACATTGCGGTAAGAGATAGGAGTTCTAATCGAAAGGGCAGAGGTGATCAGGGAAGATCGAAGTCCAGATCAAGTTTCAGAGATCTGAAGAGGAATCAGTGCGCCTTATGCAAAGAGTTAGGGCATTGAAAAGTTAACTGTCCGAAGGCCAAAGGTAAGAAGAAGAGTCGATGACTGAGGCAAATATCGCACAGGTGGTCAATACTCATACCAGTACTTTACAGGCGGAGAGATCAGACTCAGACTCATCAGTATTTTCTTTCTCTGTTACTACTCTTACTATTGTTACTCAGATAATTCTAAGTGGATCTTAGATACATCAGCTACTTATCATGTGTACCCGAACAGGGACTGATTTTCTAGCTTTGAGAAGTTAGATGGATGTTTCACGGTCATAGGTGATGATCATCCGTATAATATGGAAGGGATGGTACAGTCCGTATTAAGATGTTTGATGGGATAGTACGAGAATTGAAGGAAGTGAGGTATGTATCTCAACTCAAAAGGAATCTTATCTCTGTTGGTGTTTTAAAAACGTTGGGTCTTGTGGTATCTATACGAGATAGTATTCTCAAGATGACCAAAGACTCAATGGTGGTTATGAAGGGCATCCGCCGAAACAATCTCTACTACTTGAAGGGTAATACAGTTACAGGGCAGGTGGAGATTTCTATTTCTTTAGATGAGGTTTGCACACAAGTCTGGCAGATGAGGGTCAGACACAGAGGTGAAAGTCTTTGCAAGATCCAGTAAAGAAGGGATTATTAGAAGGTGCTTTTACCTGCAACATGAAATTGGGTGAACACGATATTCTGAACAAGAAAAAGGTGAAATTCAGCACCACTACTCATCACTCTAAAGATCTTCTTGATTGTGTTCGCGTAAGTATTTGGGGACCTACTAAGACTGCATCACTTGGAGGTCATAGGTACTTTGTCTCTTTTATTGATAATTTATATAGGCATTGTTGGATATATCCCATGATACAAAGGTGTGAAGCCCTAGGTATGCTGGTGAAAGGGAAGGATATGATGGAAAAGCAGATTGGTAGGAGATTAAGGAGCTACAATTGGTAATGTTGAAAGATATAAGAACCAACTCCTACAATTTGTCCAGAACATTGGTATTAATACTCACTTCACAGATGGAATACATGGGTTGGCTAAGGAGATCAACCGTTCCTTACTGGAGAAGGTTCGTGTTTGTTGTCTAATGCACGATTAGAAAAATCGTTTTAGGCTGAGGCGATTGTGTATGCTAGCCATCTCATAAGTGGATTGTCATCGATTGCGATAGGAGGTAAAACTCCACTAGAAGTTTGGTCTGAAAAACCTGCTCGAGATCATGGCTTGCTGCAAGAATTTAGAAGTCCAGCCTACTCAGTACCAAGATGGCAAGGTGAATCCGCGAGCAAAGTAGTTTTGTATTTCGGGTGTCAAAAGAACTCTGAAAGGCTAGAGGTTATGGGACCTTGAAAACAAGAAGATCGTGTTGAGCCAGCATGCCACATTTAATGAGACTTCAGTATTGAAGTCTACAGTCTCTCAGCAGGTGGAGAGTATGAAGACCAAGAAAGTATCATAGCGGGTGGAGGTTGATGCTACTCCACCATCTCCAGTTGGTTCGGTATCAGTGAGGACTTCACCGGATGTGACACCGGGTAGAGATCATGTAGTCAGTTTTGATGCTGAGCAGGTTGAAGACATTGATGAGAATGTCAAATTATTTTCAGCAATTGGAACCAAGATAAAACCACGAAAGTGGGTAAAGAAGCATGAATCTCAAGCTTGTGACCGCGACAAGCTCAAGTTGAAGGTTGTTATTCTCTATGACGGTAATGAGGAGAGTCATATGACTCAGCTAGTTCGATTCGCTGCTGAAGATTCAGTCACAAGTACTTGAACTTGATGGAGCTCATTTTAATGATCTACGTTGGCTTGATCTCTTGGACAAGGTACGTAGGCAGTCGTAAAGGCGCAGCCATTTAGTGATGCAACCCATATAAAGCTGTTTGGGTCTCAAGAAGCTGTTTGGGACTTCACGTAGAGGTGAAGAGATGGACTTCACGTAGAGGTGAAGAGTTGGACTTCACGTAGAGGTGAAGCATTGTGATTCACGTAGAGGTGAAGAGTTGGACTTCACGTAGAGGTGAAACATCGTGATCTCGATGAATAATTGATCTTCTGGTAAGAAGATGGTTAAGCCTGTATAAGGGGGATGTGTATTCAGTTTGTTGAAGCCGATGATGGTGTTTGGTGTGCTCTACTCAGGTTTGGTTAGACCGTCTTGAAGACATATGACTGAAGAGAGCCAGTCAGTTGGAGAGTTAGTGTTGGCTCATGATGAATTCTTCTTGAGGATAATTGGAATAGAGTTCCATTAAGTTACTGAGTTGGAGACACGTTCGTTGGTCCCTCGTATGATATTTCTCTTCCAGTGGAGTGATGGGAAGGCATGTATGGTGCATTCCGTTTGAATAGCTGAGCTGAAGTTGGAAGCTTATAATTGATATTAGAGTTTGGTGAGAGTTTCAAGTGGAAACAACAAGCTAAATTTGGATCAGGTGAGATCAGTAGAAATCTATTGTACGTGTGCTGGCGATTCGTTTGAAGGAACATGTTTCGTCTGTTGGCCAAGTCGAGATCGTGTGTTAATTTACCGAGATCGTGTGTCGATTTCATTCGGAGCGCTCAAGCCGAGATCGTGTGTCGATTTCGCTAGATATTCGTTGGAGTTCGGCTCAGATTTGAAAAATCTTCACCGAGATGGAGAATTGTACGGAGAGAGGAGATAAAAAGGATATAGAGGAGATAACACAGAGATCGAAAGTCGAAGGGAGCGAGAACAACATTGAAGCAGGCCTGAACAGGGCCCGGTTGACCTCCCGATCGACTGGTTGACAGAGCCTGGTCGACCGCTGCCGTTCAACCGGTAGATAGAGCCCGGTCGACCGTCCGGTCGACCGGCGTGCACGACGTGCACAAACATGGCCTGGTCGACCGCCTGGTCGACTGTGGCAAAGGAACGGTCGGCCGACTGACATGAGCCCGCTATCGGTTGGTCCCGGTCGACCAACCGGTCGACCGAGGACAAGGGTCGGTCGACCGGTCAGTCGACCGACCGACAGACGCGTTTTGTTCTCCTTTCTGGATTTGGACTCTTTTCTGTTTTGCGGTCGAATTCAATCTGGGTTTCCTAAATTCCTGAGATTCTCTGGCTATAAATATGGGCTAGAGTCCTGATGTATAGTATACCTGAAAGTATCCCTCTGGTATTCGATTGTATTGATTGTTGAATCAATAAAATCTCTCTCCCTTACCCTGAGAACGTAGGCAAATTAACGAACCTGATTAAATATTGTGTTGGCTTGTTTTTTCTCTATTGTTTCTCTGTTCTTGTCGTGTGGGTACATCTCCGGCTGCATCTATCTCTATTGGTGGATTCCTCATTGGTTGTTGCCTCGCGCGTAATCGCATCAACATCAACATTGGCCCCCTGAACCCCCCCCCCCCCCCCCCCCCCCCCCAAACCCCAAGCAGCACAGCACACACACACCCACATATGCGGAAGAAACCTTCGTTACCGAGTACACATCAAAAGGTTCAAGCTGGCTTAGAAGCCGAAGAAGAAACGAGTGCAAAAGCCCTCCATCTTTAGTTGAAATTCTCTTCCGAGAAGTATTCATTTGCCGATTTGTCTTTTATCTTTTTCTTTTTTCTTCTTTTTTATTTATTTGGAGAAATACTTTATTCTCTCACTTTAAACCTACTTGTTTATGAACTCAAGACTTTATCAAGCATAGGACACATAAAACTCACTAGTAGTGTCATGAATGGGAGACCCACGGTATACATGTTTCTTGAACAGATGCGAGTAGATATTAGTGAGTCGGTAAATCTTTTTCCCCTCATTTATTTCATTGCTTTCCTCTAAAAAAAAATGGACCAATGTGGAAACATAATTCATTAATTATTATTAATGGAACGCCGGGGTCTCTTCGCCTCACGGTTTCTTCTAAAAAAAAAAATGGAGACATAATTAATTAAGTTCTGAGACATTAGTTAGATTCTTGAGGGAGGGAAGAGAATAGCTGTCTCATGATTCACGTTGACCACAATTTTTTCCCTTTGCTTGTTGACATTATGATAGTTGGCCAATTTGCTTTGGAGAAGTGTCATATTATCATGAGATTGCCAACAATCAGATAGGGGTTAACACGAAGACGAAAGGTATCATTCAAAAGTTGTGTTGGCAATGAGAGTAAAGGAGCTAAAGTTATGATTTTTGAGAAATGAATAGTAAAAGAGTTAGAAATTAAGTTTATATTGGCCATTCAGTTCTCTGATTAGAGTTCTAATTAATGAGAGGTGGGAATTAAGATAGAGAAAAAAAAAGAAGAAGAAGAAAAGAACAATTTTAAGCTTTTGATAAAGCTAATAACTCTACATGTTTGGTGGTTATTGAGGTAGATTTTGAGGTTACCGTAAGGAAAGAGTGTAAAATCTTATTAGTAGAGTTTTTAACTCATTGGAGAAGATAGCGCGGAGATCGGAATTCAAAGATGCATGGTAGAAGCCCAAGTCACAGCTGAAGACGGAGGATCGATCGATCGGCTATGCACAGAACATGCACTTGGAGCAGAGGAGTTGCTAAAGACTGCAAGAACAGTCGACTGCCCGGTTGACTGTCCAGAAGACAAATTGTGGTACTGCACAACTGGTGGTCGACCGCCCGATTGACCACACATAGCACAATTTTTAAAAAAACTGCATACCAAAAAAAAAATGGACGCACTTATCTCTGCTTTTTATATATATTCTAAATTTCTTATGTCCCTGTGCCACACTAATGTATCCGATATGTGAATTATTTCCTATAATCTTGTAGGAAGATGATAAAGCAAAACTTGTGGAGGAGACTGGTCTGCAGCTGAAACAAATCAACAATTGGTTTATCAACCAGCGGAAGCGCAACTGGCACAATAATTCTCAATCAGCAACAACTTTGAAATCTAAGCGCAAACGGTATTTTTCTTTCTTTCTTTTTTTTTTTTATTCTTTTTCCCTCACTTTTTCCTTAAAATTTTTTTGAAGTTAATTAGATTCCTATTTAATTGGCGTGATTACAGAGTTTGATACCTAATTATGGATAACATTGTTTGCGTCCGCAGGTGAGGGATGCTGCAAACATAGGGGAACACTGAAATCAACAGGGTAACAGTGGAAGAAGTACAGAAAAACTTTGGCCTAAAATTTTTCCGTTCCCTCTTTTTGTTAGGAATAAAGTTGTGAAATATTAGTTTGGCCATGCAAATTATTAGTGTCATGTGTGTATGTGTACATCTTAGCGTGCCTACATGTAATTAGCCTATTATTTTCTGTGTGTTCACGGATCTTGGAATAGTTCAAATTGTCTACTAACAAAACAAATGTATCTCCTTACTGCTATGTAATTTTATCTGGATGAGACAATGCGATTAAAAAAAACTTGCAGTTTGTCTGCAAGGATCTTAGTTGTAATTGGATCCCTCAATGGCTCAATACTTGAACGGTGTTGTTGGAAGTCAAGACTTCTGCCATCGTCCATCTCTGCATGATGTTAATCTCACATTAGTGGACCACTAACCTTTGTTGTTAATTGGATTCCATAATTAAGGTTTACTGATATTTATGTATGCCCAAAATATATAAAGTTGCACTTATGCATATTTTGTAATCATATGGGATATAAAAAGGAGGCCATGATGGGTGGTTTTATCACATATGATTATTTTGCAATATAGTTATTTGCAAATAACGGTTTCTTGCATAATAGACCCTCTTCTCTCCTCTTGCAAATATACAAAACCTTTCCCTTGTTGAGAAAACCATCAGTGAATAGAATTTGGGTTTTGTGGAAGGAAAAGGAGACAGAGAGAAGAAGGGTCTTGATTAGGGTTTGCAAGAAAGTAAAGTGCCTTTACAGATTGGAATTTGCAAGGATCACAAAAGGATATCTTCATCTTCATCACTCATTCTAATGGCTTCCGGTATGTATATGCATTTAATTTATATATGTTCATATTCTTGAGATGCATTTGATTCTAGATCCATGGACAATTTAATCTTCATGAAATTCTGGAGATATGATTTAATTTTTACATTTGGTATCAGAGCCGTGTTTGAGAATCAATACATCTCAGAATTATGATTATGGATTAATTAGGGTTTTTATGATTAATAGTTTCATGAAGAATTTTTGATCATTTAATTCTGATATAAGATTATATATTCATGATTCTATTAAGATCCTATATCCCACAAAAATTGTTTATTATCTGGGATCTAATCAGGATTAAAAGCCCTAATTTTCCCTAAGTTTTCCCTAATTTTCCTAAAATTTTGGCATCAGTCGATTTCTGGAACTGTAAATCTGTAACTGTTTGTGGACTATTAGTCGACTATAAGTTTCGGCAAGTCGACTAATAGTCTTTCCAGAAAACTTCTTAACTCTCTGTTTGCAACAGGAGTCGACTAGAAATTTTGTGTAGTCGACTAATAAAAGGTATAGTCGACTTATTTACTTGCTATAGTCGACTAACAGATTGACCCGAAAGTTGGTGATTCTCTATTTGTCTGTTAGTCGACTAACCTTCCTGCATGGAGTCGACTTGCTTTGACTATAGTCGACTAACCTCTAATTTAAAGTCGACTTGACTTGACCTAGTCGACTATAACTTCCTTATAGTCGACTTGACTTGGCCCTAGTCGACTTGGCTTACCTTGACCAGTCGACTAATGTTTGTTTAAATTCAATCATTAAAGTATGTTGCACATTTAATGTTATGGTGTTAATATTGATTGAATTGGTCAAGTGACATGAATTGAAGTATTATAGTATTACTCAAATAAAGATTAGAGAATATTGTTGTTAGTTTTGTATTCATAACGGTTTATTGATTTAGTAGTTGCCAAAGTGACCTATGTTAGTAAGCCTTATGAATATACAACTACATAAAAGACTTGTCAATGAGGGTGACATTAAAGACAATAATATTCTCGATGGCGGTTATAGTTAGGAGATTGGGACTGGCCCAAAGGAAAGTCTCTTTCACATAATTATGAACCAGGGTAGGGTAGTGTAATTTATGTAACTTAGTGGTATAGAATTGGATACCCAAAGGTAACATGACTTACTATCTAAGTGACATAAATTATATTAGACCTACATAGGTGATAAAAGAATCTCACCTGAAGATTGAACACTAGATATGCTTAGGTTTCGCCCAAAGGAGAAATCAAAGTGATATCAATAGTTCATCTTCATTAAAATTTAAAATTTTGTATTGATTCGAGGCCTTAATGTGAGCTATGTCCTATTTTGTTTCAGTGAACGTTCCCACTTCCCTTCACACTCATGCAACTAGCATTCCAGCCCTGGATGGTACAAACTTCTCTGAGTGGTTTGAACATGTCCAATTCACACTGGGTGTACTGGACCTAGACATGGCTCTTTTAGAGAAACCTGATGAAGTGACTGATGAAAGCACAGCAGACCAGGTTAGCCATGCCAAAGTCTGGAAAGGTCGAATAGACTCAGTCTCATGTTCATCAAGATGACCATAGCCAATAATATCAAGACTTCACTCTCTCATACTACTAATGCATCTGAACTTTTAACTGCTGTTAAAGACCGATTTAAGTCTGCAGATAAGTCATTAGCTGGCACCCTATGGCTAAACTGACTACCATAAAATATGATGTTAGTAGAGGAGTTCAACAACACATCTTAATATGACTGATAAAGCTGCCAAGTTAGGATCACTGGGAAAATGGATGAATCCTTCTTAGTACAGTTATCCTCAACTCACTTCCTCCTCAGTTCGGGCCATTCAAGATCCACTATAATACTCATAAGGATAAGTGGAATCTGAATGAGCTGACTGGTATGTGTGTACAAGAAGAAGTGAGACTGAGGCAAGAAGGGCATCACTCAGTGTTGGCAGTATCTCAGGAGCTATCCATAAGAAAGGTAAATATGGAAGAGGTAAGAGGTTTTCACCAAAGAAATGGAATGAACCTGGGGAAGTAGCCAGGGTCATGGAAAGACTTTCACTGTCAAATGCTACTTTTGTGGCAGAAAAGGACATGTGAAGAAGGACTGCAACAAGAGGAAAGCTTGGTTCGAAAAGAAAGGTATGAATCTTTCTTTTGTATGTTATGAATCAAATCTTGCTGAAGTTCCTTCTAATACTTGGTGGATTGACTCTGGAGCCACAACTCACATAACTAATTCAATGCAGGGATTCCTTACAACCCGGAAACCGAAGGAAAGTGAAAGATTTGTCTTTATGGGGAACCGTCTCAAAGTGGAGGTCGAGGCTATTGGTACTTACCGACTACTCTTAGAGACGGGTCATCAGATGAATCTTGAAGATACTTTTTATGTACCTTCGATTTCTAGGAACTTAATGTCATTATCCAAATTAGATGTTGTTGGATATTCTGTTTTATTCAGTTGTGGAAAACTCAGTTTAATGTATAATTCAATGTCGGTTGGACACGAAATTTTATGTGATGGTTTATATAAATTTCATTGAATGATGAGTTTGCACAATCTCTTTTATCTCTGCATTCGAATGTTGGTATTAAACGTGCTTAATTAATGAAAATTCCTCTATCTTGTGGCATAAGACGACTGGGGCATATCTCCAGGGATAGAATTGAAAGATTAGTGAAGAATGCGATTTTGGATAACCTAGACTTCACTGATTTTGGTGTGTGTGTGGATTGCATAAAAGGAAAACAAACCAAAACCACACCAAGAAAGGTGCCACAAGAAGTAAAGAGCTTCTTGAAATAATTCATATAGATATTTGCGGACCACTCTCCATTCCATGTTTTACGGGAGAGAGATACTTCATTACCTTATAGATGATCTGTCACGTTATGGTTATGTGTATCTAATTCATGAAAAGTCTCAGGCTGTTGACATCCTTGAGGTGTTCATTACAGAAGTCGAGAGACAATTAGATAGAAAAGTTAAAATCATAAGATCAGATCGAGGTGGTGAGTTTTATGGAAGATATGATGAGTCAGGACAACATCCTGGCCCATTTGTCAAATTTCTAGAAAAGCATGGTATTTGTGCTCAATACACAATGCCAGGTACGCCTAAGCAAAATGGTGTTGCTGAAAGGCGAAACCAAAACACTTATGGATATGGTTAGGAGCATGATGAGCTTTTCTAATTTACCTAATTCATTGTGGAATGAAGCCTTAAAGACTGCTATGTATATCTTAAACAGGTTCCTAGTAAAGCAGTCTCAACAACTCCTTTCGAGTTGTGACTGGTAGGAAATCTAGTTTAAGACATTTACATGTTTGGGGTTGTCCAGCAGAGGCTAGAATATATAATCCAAAAGAAAAGAAATTAGACTCAAGGACAATATCTGGGTATTTCATTGGTTATCCAGATAAGTCTAAGGGGTACAAATTTTATTGTCCTAACCATAGTACAAGAATTGTTGAAACTGGTAATGCCAGATTCCTTAAGAATGACGAAATTAGTGGGAGTGATGAACCAAGAAAGGTGGATCTTGAGGTGGTAAGGGTAAATATCCAAATACCCTTTCCTTCAAGAGAAATTGTTGTCCCTCAGCTTGATCATCAAGCTGAGATATCAGAACAACATAATGATATTGGTTCACCACTTCATGAGGATATCGCCATTGAAAATATTTGTAAACCACCACAACCGGCAGCTTTGAGAAGATCTCAAAGGGAAAGAAGATCTGCCATTTCAGATGATTATGTGGTATATCTACAGGAATCTGATTTTGATATTGGGATTAATAAAGATCCAGTTTCATTTTCACAAGCCATAGAATGCAATGATTCTAGTAAATGGGTTGATGCTATGAATGAAGAGTTGAAATCTATGGACCAAAATAAAGTCTGGGATCTCGTCGAATTGCCTAATAACTGTAAGAAAGTCGGGTGTAAATGGGTCTTTAAGACCAAGCGCGACTCCAAAGGCAATATCGAACGATATAAGGCCAGACTTGTGGCTAAAGGTTTCACTCAGAAAGAAGGCATTGATTATAGAGAAACCTTCTCTCCAGTATCAAAGAAGGACTCTTTTAGAATCATTATGGCCCTTGTAGCTCATTATGATTTGGAGTTACATCAAATGGATGAAAACAGCTTTTCTGAATGGAGATTTGGATGAGAAAATTTACATGGAGCAACCTGAAGGGTTCGCAAAGAAAGGAAAAGAACACTTGGCTTGCAAATTAAAGAAATCCATATACGGACTTAAACAAGCTTCCAGGCAATGGTATATAAAGTTTAATGATACCATTACCTCTTTCGGATTTACAGAAAACACTGTTGATCAGTGTATATATCTGAAGATCAGTGGGAGCAAGTTTATCTTTCTGGTTCTGTATGTGATGATATTTTGTTAGCCAGTAGTAATATTGTTTATTGTATGAAACTAAAGCTATCTTACCAAGAATTTTCAGATGGTTGATATGGGTGAGGCAACTTATGTTATTGGCATAGAGATCTTCAGGGATAGATCTCGAGGATTGCTAGGACTGTCTCAGAAAGGTTATATCAATCGAGTCTTGGAAAGATTTCATATGGAATTATGTTCAGTCAGTTGTGCACCCATTCAGAAGGGTGACAAATTAAGTGGGAGCCAGTGTCCTAGAAATGACTTAGAAAAGGGTCAAATGCAGAAAGTTCCATATGCATCAGCTGTTGGGAGCTTGATGTATGCACATACTTGTACCAGGCCAGATATCAGTTTTGCTGTTGGGATGTTAGGAAGATACCAGAGCAATCCAGGAATGGAGCACTAGAAATTGGCAAAGAAAGTAATGCGGTATCTTCAGGGAACGAAGGACCATATGCTCACATATAGGAGATCAGATCAGTTGGAAGTGATCGGCTATTCGGACTCAGATTTTGCTGGTTGCCCAGATAGCAGGAAGTCTACTTCAGGCTTCATTTTCTTGCTAGCAGGTGGGGCAATCTCGTAGAAGAGTGTAAAGCATCTATCACTGCTTCATCCACGATGGAGGCTGAGTTCATAGCATGTTTTGAGGCCACGAATCATGCATTATGGTTACGGAATTTTATCTCAGCACTTGGTGTAGTTAATTCTATTGCCAGGCGATGAAGATATTTTGTGATAATACAGCAGCCGTTTTCTTCTCTAAGAATGGAAAGTACTCTAGTAGTTCCAGACACATGGAACTTAAGTACTTGGTGGTTAGAGAAAGAGTTCAGAAACAGAAGTGTCAATTGAAAGTATAAGTACCACTTTAATGGTTGCTGATCCAATGACCAAGGGATTGCCTCCAAAGACATTCAAGGAACATGTTGTTAGAATGGGTCTTTTTTGAGCAATCTGTAAATGTATGTTTTGGTACTTGTATAATTGACAATATTGCGCAATAAAAGTTGTTTCTGTATTTCCTGTTATCCAATTATGGTGCACATATTATGTATGGATGTTGTTAAACAGGAAATATCTTAACAAGACAATTACAGGGTCATTTTGATTATGGACTAAATTAGTAAGGGTTATCAATGTTGTGGTACGTAGAAGGGAGTATGACATAGATGTTGTATAACCGCTATGACTCGCATTGGTGGTTCAAGCTAATTGCAGTATTACAGTATTTCATGATTTGGGCTTTTCAGTTGTTGTTTTTAAAAAATTCGTGATCACGTGTCAAGGTTTTTCAGTATGGAATCCAATAGAGTCAAATGTTTTCAAAAAATGAGTCCTTTCTTTTCTTTGTTTTCTAAAATTTTTAACATAATCGGCTAGTGGTCCAAGTGGGAGAATGTTAATCTCACATTAAAGTGGACCACTAACCTTTGTTGGTTAATTGGATTCCATAATTAAGGTTTACTGATATTTATGTATGCCCAAAATATATAAAGTTGCACTTATGCATATTTTGTATCATGTGGGATAAAAAGGGCCATGATGGGTGGTTTTATCACATATGATTATTTTGCAATATAGTTATTTGCAAATAACGGTTTTTTCTTGCATAATAGACCCTCTTCTCTCCTCTTGCAAATATACAAACCTTTCCTTGTTGAGAAACCATCAGTGAATAGAATTTGGGTTTTGTGGAAGAAAAGAGACAGAGAGAAGAAGGGTCTTGATTAGGGTTTGCAAGAAAGTAAAGTGCCTTTACAGATTGGAATTTGCAAGGATCACAAAAGGAGATCTTCATCTTCATCACTCATTCTAATGGCTTCCGTATGTATATGCATTTAATTATATATGTTCATATTCTTGAGATGCATTTGATTCTAGATCCATGGACAATTTAATCTTCATGAAATTCTGGAGATATGATTTTAATTCTTACACATGAATCCATGTCTCCGCCATTATAATGTGTTGATCTCAATGCCAAAGTTTGTAGCCAATCAAGCATCATGTATTTGCATCTAAATTCGGAAATTTTTTCCCAATTTACATAGCGTAACATTTATTTCTAACCTCCAGATGTGGTCTAGGGTTTCAAATGAGATCAGGGGTGGGGAATTTCTTTAGTATAGGAAATGTCTCCACAATTTAGAAGGGGGGAAAACTAATTTTCCTACAATTCTCTCCCACTAAATCTCAAAATAGAAAATGTTTATTTTGTTTGGAAGCTAACTCAAATTTTCACTTTTAGCCACGAGATGGTAATCCAAGGGTCTACAATTTAAAAGAAGCAAATAATTAATTCTGTAATCAAGTAAGATATTTTAACAATTTCAATCAAGTATTTTTTTTTTCCTTTATATTTTTTTATATTTATCATTTTCAGTACAATTTATCGAAATTAGTTATATTATTCTTAGTTCATGCTTAAGAATTATTAAATATCAAAAATGTTTCAAAATATAATCCTCGTCAGTATAAATTGGTGTTTGGGATATAAAACTATTATTCATTTTTGTGATAGGTTTTTTCTTTCTTTCTTGTATGTGAAAATAAGTATTCATTTTTATGATTGATTCTTCTTCTTTTTAAGTTCTAAAATGTGTTGTGCATAGCATTTTTTTCCCTACCCTTCTGAAAATTTTCTGGCTCTACCATTGGCTAAGATCCCCCATAATCCTTCACTTCCATGGACCCTTGCCGGTGGGCACTGTACTCCCTTCCTCTAGATCTACTCCCCCTTCTTATATATCCGCCTTAAATCATCATGCCCAACTTCAAATTCCACCTCCCCTCTCTCATGAAGACAATCATAATCTCCGTCAAGCTTATCCTTAGAAAGTCACAGTCTACAAAAAAGTTGTCGACGATGAAAGCAAGCCTTAGACCTTGTTCTTTAGTTGGCAATTTCCTTGGTCGTACGATCCCGACGGAGAAAGTTCACCCATCGCCTCGCCGGTATCTAGATGCCGCAATAGGAATGGGAAATTTTTCTCATAATTATAGGTTCTATGTGTTTCATTTCACGTCGCCGCTTAATCCTGACAAGTTTTGTTGGATAGGGCGTGGATCCTCGATGACGCTGCTCTGGCCATTGGACCGTGGACTCCTTCCTTTCGATCTTCACCGGAATCTTTGCCTTCGGCTGTGATTTGACTCCGCTTGCCCGATTTGCCACTAGCTTTGTGAATTCAGAAGGCGTTGGAAACTTATTGTTGCTCGGGTTAGGCATTTTGGTCAAGTTGCACCAATCAATTGAGTTGTTGTCCAAGGGGAGCTTTGCCACGGTCACGGTAAAGGTCTACTTGTCGCGTCCCTTGGTCTCAAGTGCTAATATCGATGTCGAAAGTGAGAAGATCCTTAGTGTAGGCTGTCTAAAAATGACTAACAGACCAGCCATTAAGGAAGCAGAGTCTCAAGCTCTAGACGCGAGAAATCGATACTCGCGTCTCAGCATTAAGACGCGTTGGCTCTACACCCGCGTCACAACATTCAGACGCGTCGGCTCGAAGCCCGCGTCTCAGCATCAAGGCACGTCGGCCCGACGCCCGCGCCTCAGCATCCAGACGTGAAGGCCCGAAGCCCGCGTCTCAAACTTCAAGGCGCGTTTGGCTCGACGCCCGCGTCTCAAACTTCAAGGCGCGTTCGTCCCAACGCCCGCTCTCAGTTGCAACTGCCCTGATTGCGGGGCCAGTCACCGCGCATGTACGGGTAGTGGCCCCTCATTCGGGAGCGTTTTCAGGAGGCACCTTCACCCCCTGAGATCCCTATAAATAGCCTTGTTTGCTATGAAGAGAGGATCGGAGTTTTTTTTGGAGAGACACATAGGGATAGAGGCTTGAGAGGATCAAGCTTGGCAGAAGATCGGAGTTTTGAAGAGCGAGAGCTTTGAGAGAGGGCATCATCAAAATCGATCGAATCCAGGCAGAAGGATCATCAAAAGAGAAGCACGACTCTTCAGCGAGCTTACTGAGTACTAGCCGCTCTTCGCCTACCTCCTCTTTGAGAGTTTGGTAGACGGAGCTGAGTTACTCTTTCTACCGACCGAAGAGAAGACCCCCGACGGTCCAGGACGGTCATCTGGTCAACGGAGAACAAGATTCACTCTCCATCGCCCACGAAGAACCCAGCTTTAAACAAAGGGAAGATTCAGACATCCTCCCTCCCTTGTAACTGGAAAAGAGGGAAGAGTAGTTCTTTTGGTTGTAATCGTTTCGCTTGAATTAAGGAAATCTTTTTACAGCTAAAACCACTTTCTCCGACCACCAAACTTTCCGGCCCCTACAAGAGATGGCGACTCCGCTGGGGATTACCTTCGTTACTGACGAGCGCACCGTTGGCAAGATGACGTTCTCCGTAAGGGGAAAATGGTCGAATCCCTCGTCGTCGAGTTCGACCAGGCGAAGTATGAAGAGTTCCTCTCTTCTGGCTCCAAGAGCCCAAAGACCCGCGTCTGCCGCAGGGTCTCAAGTGGACAGCCCCCTGAAGCCCAATCTGAGGCTCTGTCGGGTGCTCCTGCTGCCTACTGTGCCAAGTTTGGTCCACGCGCCGACGCCTCCCAGAAGGCCCGCGTAACCTCAGACTCCTCTGCTACGATCAACCGCGCCGCGCAGAACACACGCGCCAACTCCTCTCTGAAGGCCCGCGTGGTCCCCGCACATCTACTGGTGCGATCGACCGTGTCGCACAGAACGCCCGCGTCAGCGTCTCTCAGGAGACCCGCGTGGCAAACACCCTGGTTCTACAAACCAGGAAGTTGTTGGCTTCTCTCTTCCTCCACGACGCAATCGGAATGCCGAGCGTCGACAGAGAAGACGCGAGCGTCAACACTCGGTCGGAACCGTTGGTTTTCTGACTGGGGTTGAACGCAGCGTGTGAACACGATGCCTTGCCCGCACCTCGTCCAGTGCGAGAGGTCTGTGTTTGGCGACCCAAACGCGAGACTCCCCAAGTTGAGCCCTCTAAAGACCAACTTGTCAAACGCCAAAGCGAAGCTTCTGCGTCTCGTCAAACGCAGGAAGCACGCGCCCATAGGCGTGGGGCCCAGCAGCCAACTCTCTCCCAAGTCTCTCTGCTCCAACGCAGCAGACAGCAACGCGAAAGTCGCGTCTCATATCAACAGAGACGCCAGACGCGCGTGACGCAGCCGCGACGCAACAGCCGCGTTTCTGAAACCTGTGTCCAGGCTGAACAGTACATGACTGTCTCCCGTCGTCGACGTTGCGAGACCAGTTTCTTTAATCCCCCTCCCACAGATTTGAGGGAGTATTTGACAAGGAAGAGGAGTGCCAATCAGACGACACTTCTCCATGCTACTGTCAACAGCTCATCCAGATGCTCTCTGGATGCCATTGCGAGTCAGGCGTGCACCAGCCGTCTTTATTAGACAGCTGACCCTGATTCCCCCATCAGCCAAGAGAAGACGCTCACACAGGAGGAGAACTTCTCAGATGTTGAATACCCGGAGCTTACTGCAAACATGACTAGCAGGAGTAA
The DNA here is from genome assembly GCA_038442645.1 of Agave tequilana. Taxonomy (NCBI): domain Eukaryota; kingdom Viridiplantae; phylum Streptophyta; class Magnoliopsida; order Asparagales; family Asparagaceae; genus Agave; species Agave tequilana. Next base: position 106,492 of record JAVJIF010019684.1, read on the forward strand.
GGGGAAACAAATTGCAGTCAGCCCAGATGACTCGAGTCTGACTCTGTACCGGAAGGAGTGTATCAACACACTCGCACCCGGACGGGGGCCATTCCCCCAATTGACTATAATGCCTTAGCCCGCGGCATTAGAACGGGTGATTCTCACTCTGCTGTAGTGGGTCGCAAGCTTCAAACTCTTCCGTCGAGAAGGAGGCTTCCGCCTACATGGCAGACACTCCTGAGGAGACGACCAGGCGTTTAGAACAGACGCAGAAGCACAGATGGATATAATCGCCTCTCAACAGAGATCCATTGACTCCCCCTCAAGCATATGCTCGAGAAATTGCTTGAAGAAAGAGCGAGATCTCCTCCTAGACGACCAAAGGGGAAAGGGAGAAAAGGAGAAAGCCACCCTCCGAATCTTCTGACGAGACACGACGATCTACCTCGGATGTGTCCAAGCCCTCGTCGCAGGCAAGAAGCGACCAGACCCCGGGAAAGGCTCATGCTAAAAGAATGAGTCAACTGGAGCAGCGCCTCGAGGCCCTTAACCAACCGTAAAGGCCTCCAAGAAGCTGGGGTAGTCCGGCCCTATCCGGCCGAGTGGGACTTAGTCCCGTACCCTCCTAAGTTCAAGGCTCCAACTCTCCAGGCATTCGACGGGAAGGGGTCACCCAACCAGCACATCTACTACTTCAAATCCCAGACGGGAATGTGGTAGATAACGATGCCATCCTGGCGCGACTGTTCATCGGCACCCTAAAAGGGTTGGCCTTTGAATGGTTCATGAAGCTCCCGAAGGTTCCATCAAGAACTGGGGTGACTTGGAGAAGCTGTTTCTAACACGCTTCTTCGAAGATGATTCAGAGGTCACAATGCCTACCCTTTTAGCTAACAAACAGCGAAAGGGAGAGTCCGTCAAGTCTTTCGTAGAAAGATTTCGGAACATGGCACTCCGATGTCCAAGCGGCATGACCCAGGCCACCCTGGTGGAAACATGTCGCCATAATCTCCAAACCTCACTCCTTGCTCAAATAGGAGTTGCCGAAAGCCGCACCTGGAAGCAGTTAGTCCCAACAAGGTGAACAGGCTGAGGAGATTGTTGCCCGTGTCAGGCAGAGGAAGGCAAGTTGCGGCCGGAAAGGTCGACAAGGCGTGCACCCGGCACCAGACACCTCCCTCCAAACCAAGCGGAAGGATAATTTGGCGACGGAGACCAAATCTCCCACCAAACCTCAAACAGGCAGGGCAAGTGGCTCTTCAAGTCAGCCACGCCCCAACAAGCAGTATTCCTTCAAGGAGGAACACGTCGATTCGCTCTTCAAGCTACTCAACAAGAGCAATCGACTGAAGCTCCCTGAAATTAGGCGCCCGGAGGAGGTCGGCAAGACCGACAATCCCACCTACTGCTTATACCACAGGATGCTCGGACATCCTACCAAAAGCTGCTATGTCTTTAAGGACATCCTTCAAGCTCTGATTGACGCGGAGGTATTAAAACTCCGACCGGAGCAGAAGAAGATGACGGCCAACATGACGTCGATTCTCCAGTTTGGGACACGACCCCCGACACCCCGTGGGGTAATCTCTGTCCCGAAAGGAGAACTGAGGTGGTCAAACACAGACCTCTCATCAGCAACAGGAGAAAGGCTTGGTACCCGTCTCTACACCTCGAGGGGAAATCATGTGGGTCCACCCTGACCTCGTCGACGAGCAACAATGGACGACTGTGACCAACAGGAAGTCCAAAGGCAAAGGGAAGGCTTCATCTTGCCATGTGATATGCGCCTCTTCTCGAGAAGCGGACACTGATGTTCCCTCGCTGACTGACTCAGAAGAGGAAACAATAGCCTGGCCGCAGAGCCCAGCCACCTACGGCAGGGACCCGTTCAGGACAGGCATACTTGAAGCAGTACGGCGAGACATCGGCGGCTTCTCCGCAACCAGCCGTGGAACCAGCCAAGCCCTCCTCTAAACAGCCTGGGGAGAAGCAGAAAGAAACTCAGTTTTCTCGAGTTCTTGCGAAAGGTGTAACAGAAGGATCCTCGACACCTTACCGCTTCGACGTCTTGGCTCAACTAGCCAACATCCCGGCACGCATTACCTTGTATGAGCTCCTGAGGCTATCAAAGTCAACCAGAGAGAGCTCTACAAGAAGCTCTGGCAAATGCTGAGGTCTTTATGACCCGCGTGCCAAGGGAGGAAGATGAAGAGGATTGCCTCCACACCTCCCCAAATGCTCCCTGCATCACCTTCACAACAGATGACATGCAGGTTAAAGGGAAGCATGACCGACCCCTATACTTCACAGGGTATATTGGGTCATCCGAGGTCAACCGCATCCAGGTAGACCCAGGGTCCGCGCTGAGCATCATACCTCGCCGGGTTATGCAGTTTCTAGGCATTCCTACCCATCGTCTGAGCCCTACCCAGACGACTATTTACGGGTTCAATGCCAACAGCTCCCGCCCAATGGGGAAGATCAAGCTCAAATGCCAGATCGGGAGCCTTAAGTCAGAAGTGACGTGTTACGTCATTGACGCGGACACTTCCTACAACCTGTTGCTGGGACGACCATGGATTCACCGCAATTCCATCGTTCCCTCTACTCTCCACCAAGTCATGAAATACATTGATGAGAGTGGACAGGTCCGAACGTTGATTGCCGAAAGGCATCCGTTTAAAGGGGTTGAAAATTATTTCACGGACTCCCTCTTATATCAGGATCCGGAGGAGACTAATGAAACCCCACAACCAGAGGAGCCAGACTCTGGTAATGAAGCTGACGTTGAGCCTGAGAAAGAAGAGTGCCTATGGGAGTTGGAGCCCATTGTAAGAGCACTAATAAGCTCGATGTTGATACCACCGACGATGCGGGTGGTTGGTACATTAATGAAGATTTAGACTTTGCGTATTTCCCTGTGTATGTTTCCGATTCAATACCGTCGGATACCACTACCGACGTGGACGATGACCTCTGGTCGGCAATAGATGCCTTGACATCTTTGCATGTACCGGTGAAATCATCCTTCGGGACATACCAAGATAATGGTGACGCGCAAGAGTCTGTATTCATGGTTCCAGCCGGACGAAAAGGCCAAAGACCAATACTTTTTGGGCGAATCGCATCTGAACCTATACCCCACGAACGAATCGGAAGGTGAGGATGAATCCCCTCAGTTCGATCATTATCAACCAGAACGCTCAAGATGATGAAGCGCATGGGGTATGATCTAACCAACAGGCCTGGGTTGAACTTCGGAAAAGGAAGAAGAACACTGCTTCGATCCTTTGTACCGAAAGGGAAAACCCCTGATTACTATCATTCAGACGCGCCGGGGGTTGGGCTATGTATCAACTCCAGTGCCATCAGCCTCTGATTCGGAGAGACTGTCAAGTCATGACTGCTCATCAGACACGTCGTCATGGGAATCAGATGTCAGTGTCGGCAACATCTTCAAAGGGCTTTCAGTAAACATGGTTTCGACAAGCCATCTGGAGGATGAAGATGAAGAAATGATCCAATCCGATACAGACCCTTGGATCAGACATTTGAATGCTCTTTGGCATCCGCTTTGAACAGCGTGAGCCACCACAGAAGACAAGGTTGTTCAAGTCAACCTAGGAGATGAAGACAATCCTAACCCATCTTCATAAGTGACGGCCTGTCGCCTCCAGAGAAGAAGGATTTAATATCTCTTGTACAAGAGTATATAGATTCTTCGCCTGGAATTATGGACATGCCTGGACTTGATCCTCAAGTGGCTATGCATCGCCTCAACATCAATCCGGACATGAAGCCCGTTAAACAACAGCAGCGACGGTTCCGTCCAGAGATAATGGAGGCAATCCAATCAGAAGTCAGGAAGCTTATTGACTCCGGCTTTATCAGGGAGGAACAGCATCCCGACTGGGTAGCCAACATCGTCCCCGTCGCCAAGAAGAACGGGAAGATCCGGATCTGCATCGACTTCCGTGATCTAAACGAGGCCTGCCCCAAAGACGAATTCCCATTGCCAATCACAGATGTCATGATTGACAATACTTGTGGATTCGAGCGAATGTCCTTTATGGACGGGTTCTCAGGATATAATCAAATCAAGATGTATCCCGATGACGAAAAGCACACCTCCTTCAGGACACCTCTAGGGGTATATTGCTACAACCGTCATGCCCTTCGGTCTGAAAAATGCGGGGGCAACCTACCAAAGGGCCATGAATGCCATTTTCCATCGGCAGATACGCAAAACGGTGGAATGTTATGTCGACGACATTGCGGTAAAAAGCCGCACTAAAGTGATCACATAGCAGACCTGAGGTGGTCTTCGACATCATGCGGGCTCATCAATGAAGATGAACCCCACCAAGTCCTTCCTGGGGGTAGCCAGTGGCAAATTCCTAGGGTTTGTCGTGACTTCCACAGGAATCCATTGGATCCGGAGAAAGTCCGCGCTATCCAAGAGATGCAACCCCCAGAAGCCTCAAGGAGCTCAGAGGATTACAAGGACGATTGGCATATATCCGCAGATTTATTTCAAATCTCTCCGGGAGATGCCAACCCTTCGCTAAGCTGATGAAGAAGGGCGTTTCGTTCATTTGGGACGACGCTTGCCAGCAAGCATTTGAGGAGATCAAGCACTACCTCACCCAACCCCCAGTCCTGGCAGCTCCGTATCCGGAAAGCCCTTCCTGGTGTACGTCCGATCAATGGATCATTCTTTGGGAGCTCTACTAGATCAGAATGATGACCAGGGGCGAGAACAAGCAATCTACTACCTAAGTAGAACGATGATCGGAGCCGAACATCGTTAACAACCCGATCGAGAAGGAATGTTTGGCACTGGTGTTCGCCATTCAGAAAATGCGACACTATCTGGTGGGCCAAACCATAAATGTCATATCCAAAGTCAACCCCCTGAGGTTCTTATGACAAAGCCTTCTTCACTAATGGCGGCTGGCAAAATGGGCCATATTGCTATCACAATATGAGATGCATTTTCTGCCACAAAAGGCTATTAAGGGACAAGCGGTGGCGGACTTCTTAGCTGAACACCCCAAATCCCAGGGCAGCCAAACTCTTACGAGGATCCCCAGACGAGGTCGCCGAAGCCTGCCTGACCCAGACATTGTTCGAAGGACAAGTATGGGCAACTTTTTTCTTCGATGGCGCATCGAGAACAAGCTCTAAGGGACGTACAGTTGCGGGGGTAGGAGTAGTACTCGTCTCCCACAAAATTACGTGATTCCCGAGCTATCTCGTTAACCGAGCCCTGTTCCAACAATGTGGCGGAATACAACGCTCTTTTGATTGGGATGCAATTCGCCGATGATTGTGGCGTAAAAATCTCGAGGCATACGGTGATTCTAAACTCATCGTCAGCCAAGTTCGCGGAGAGTATGAGGTCAGGCATGAAGATCTAGTACCTACTACAACGCGACAATCCACATGGCCGAGAGGTTTTCAAACTTCTACATCGACCATGTACCGCGCAAGCAAAATGCGCATGCAGATGCACTTGCATCCCTTGCTGCCTCCTTAGCTCTCTCCAGCTGGAGCAATGGAGAAGGTATTCGTCTATTAGCCACGACCTATACTGCCCAAAAAGTCCCCTCGGAGACTACCAGAGGTCAACAGGAGATCGTCGCGGTAAGGAAACACTTGAAGTGTCAACCGATCCAGAACTTAAAGACTGGCGATTCCCCTACATTGATTTTGTCTTGTACGGCATCTTGCCCGAAGACACCAGGGAGGCGGCTGCCATCCGAAGGAAAGCCTCCAAATTCTACTACAATGCGATTTCGCGAACATTGTATCGTCGATCGCATGACGGGATCCTGCTCCGATGCCTCTCATCAAAAGAAGCCCAAGAAGTATTGAAGAAGCCCACGATGGTACTTGTGGAGCTCATCAACCTGGCCCGAAGCTGGCAAAACCGACTCCAAAGATTGGGTTACTATTGGCCAAGATGGTTGCCGATGCTGTTGCATATGCCAAAAATGTCACGCCTGTCAAATACATGGCGATTTCATCCATCAAGCACCAGGATACCTCCACTCTACGACCTCTACCTGCCGTTCGAAATGTGGGGGATGGACGTGGTTGGTCTATCAGCCCACCATCATCAAAGGCATCGTTCATCCTAGCGATAACCGATTACTTCTCAAAGTGGGCCGAAGCTATCCCTTTGAAAGAGGTGAAATCTTCTAACGTGATCAAGTTCGTGAAATATCACGTTATTTACGCTTCGTGTGCCTCGGCGGATTGTCCATGACAATGGACCCCAGTTCATCAGCCAGGCTTTTCAGAGATTCTGCGCCAAGTTCAGAATCCAGAGTGTGTCATCAAACCAAGCTATCCGCCCGCTAACGGCCTCGCAGAAGCTTTCAATAAGACTATTGGCAAGCTTCTCAAGAAATTCGTCTCGAAAAGTTAACGAGACTGGGACGATAAGTTGGGCGAATGCTTATGGGCCTATCGCACGCTGTGCGAACCCCAACTAAAGCCACTCCATTTTCCTTGGTGTACGGATGCGAAGCCGCTGTCCCCTGGAAATTCAAATTCCTCTCTTCGCGTCGCTTGACAGCGGAAATGACAACAGAGGAGAAGCATCGACAGCGACTCCAAGAATTGGAAGCCTTGGACGACAAGCGTCTGCAGGCCCAACAACAAATCGAGCTTTACCAAGCTCGTATCACCAGAGCCTCAACAAGAAAGTCAAATCCCGAACTTTCAAGAAAGGCGACCTCGTCTTAGCCGTCCGAAGACCCATGGTCATGACACACAAGACGAAAGGAAAATTCAACGCAAATGGGAAGGACCGTTTGTAGTAG
>JAVJIF010019685.1:0-48553 GCA_038442645.1 Agave tequilana
AGGGAATCCTCGGTGACGACAAGGAGTCTCCGGACGTCGAGGCCGGGAAGTGGAAGCTTGAATCTCTCTCTGGCGAAGTTCTCCTCCAGTAAGTAATAGCTTTTGTTTTTCTAACAGATTATACAATTTTCTTTCTTCTTCCTGCTCCTCCTGTCTCCTTGTTGTATCTCTTCTTCTTCTTCTCCCTCTCCTCTTTGCTAATGATTAGCTTTGAATGTTTGATCTTAATGATTTTCTATTAGTGCCATTTGAGTCACACGAAATTGAACTGAAAGTGACGACATGGTTCAAAGACTCGGCCGAGTCGGAGACGAGTCGGCCGAGTCGTATCCGTCTCGGCCCACTCCGAGACAAGTCCGAGTCACGAGTCGATCGACTCAACTCAGAAGAAACTGACTAGGCCGAGAATCGAAATTGACTCGGTCGATTCGGCATTATGATGATAATTTTGTGCCTCATCGCAATTCAATGTGGAAATAACTACATTAGCATGTATTTATGAATATAGTTTGTTCAATTTACTATATTGTGGATGTATTTTGATATGCTTCTACCGACGACGCGTGTATTTATACTTTCGCTTTATGTTTAGTATGCTAGGTGATATATTTTGGACATGTGATACATGAATATGGATGTCTACATTTTTTTAAGATTTATCGTGATTTTTTTCAGAATTTTTTAGCTTTCTATGTAGCGTTTTGCGCGTATCGCCCGATACCGATCCGAGTCACCGAGACCGATCCGTCTCAGTGCCCGCCGAGTCGGCGGCCGAGACCGCGACTGTGAACCATAAGTGACGACACCAATTTTTTGTATGAGTTTCATTCTGGCCCCTACTAATCTGGGACGAAATGGACAAAACTGTTATTTAGGATGAAATCTTATTTCTTGATTACTTGCTGAGTTAGAGAAGGAATGATTTGTAGACTAGATATGTAGAAAGAAACTTTGGACTTACCGGGATAAAAATGGTATATATAAAAATGTAATTTTAGTATACTATGAGAAGAAATTAGTGGACAGTTCATGTTCATGACCAAGGAATATCCAGAGAAATTGTTCATTACTTGGGATTTGTCAGTCATTGATTAAAGTTTAGCACGTCGATCAATAAAGAAGATATCCAAAAAAATAGAGTTGAAATGAGAATGAATAATCTTTAACATGATTTACAAATACGCGCAACAGAGACTGATAGCATACTTGTCAGGCATGTCATGCCTAGATGAGTCTAGATTTACGCAATAAAAAGGGAGATGGGGACTTGTAGCTGCTAATTTAATGGAGATGGTGCTTAGCGCAGCTTAAGTGGAAAAAGGTTGCATGGGGCTGATGGAGTTCAAGATAATGGTTTTTTTTTCTTTGTCATTGAACTATTATTTTCTTTACCTAAATGCCAGACATACAAATCCCAGTTGATTTATGTAAGCAATATTTAAACTTTTCAGTTATTAGCTAAAATTTTTGGTTTAGGATCTGACTGTGCCGTATAAATTTCATTGCCAATCATGAGGCAGACATCTTAAGTGGATGAAAATTATCTTACTGGATCTAAGAATTGCATTACTTCCATCTTTGATTATATCAATGAAGAAGTATGTTAGCTCAAACAAAATGAAGAACTGATTTTGTATCATAGATAGTGCCAGTAGATTGACAATCAGCAAATATTCCATTATGGATTTGTTATTCGGCTGATCTATTGATGTTTCTCTTCTTAGATCTTGTATAAGATTCTTAGATCTTGTATAAGATGCGTGCTCCTCTCAGGTTGACTTTCAATGAATTAATTATAATGCACGTTTGATGTTCTATTGATGTTCACTTCTTAGCTCTTGTCTCAGATGTGCGCTCCTCTCAGGTTGACATTCAATGAATTAATTACAATGCACGTTTGGAGATCCAAACCCTTAAGGCTCCCCCCCCGTCCTTTTTAAGTTCTTTGTCCCTTCACCAGCAGAAGGCTTTAAAGAAGAACATGAACCCTAAAAGCAGATAAAAACATAGGAGATACTCAAAAGCTTTGGGGGATCTAGTCTGATGTGAAGAGAAATATGTGGATATGTTGACTAACTTGACAATTTTTGTACAGAAAGGAGAAAAAAGGGTTTCAAAATGATTATTCTTTAGATTTCTTGATGTTTCTATTGAATTGAGACATGCTTAAGTCCAAATGATTATTTGCTTCAGTTAGACTGCTGTGGTTTTTAGAGACACGTTTAGCTCATAGGTCAGTTGTTGTTTAGTTGGCTGTTTTTTGCAACCATTAGGTCAATGAATGACTTGCTTTAAATGCTTAAGGTTGAAATTATTAAATTTGTTTTCTGAAAAAAGTTAACTTTTAATTTTGGTCTTTGGATCAACCTTAATAATCTTCAAGCGATATATTGATTTTAGTGAAGTTTGGTCCCAATTAAGAATAAGGAATCTAATCATGGGATCTTTAATCCGTCTGCTTCCAATAAATAAATCATTTAATTATTTTGATTGTCTAATGTGAACTGTTTTGACTGAATTTTAAGTTTAAAATCCCTCTTGTTTCTTTTCCCCATCTTTCAGTATGGGGAATCTTTAGAAATTATGTACAATTTTTTTAGTATTAGAAGGACCTTTCAAAGGTCTTATCTTGTAAGGCTTTAAGTTTGTTGGATCGCAAGTCTAGCTGTTTAACTGGTATTAGAAGAACCTTTCAAAGGTTTAAGTCGATAGGGCAAGTTTAATGTTTTTAGAGTTCAATAAAGGAATAACCTATGGTAAGTGGGTACAAGCTGTGATAAGTGGGTACTTCTACTCTATTCTTCTCTACTGTTCCCTTCATCACCATATCTTTCTCGACACTGCTGTTCTCAAACTTATATACATCACTTGATTTCTACGTAAACATACATTCTCAGTTCAGCTATCTTTGTTGAGATCTGTTTGATGATTGCAAAAGTTTATTTTTTATAGAAATCTTGAATGCATAGATACTTCTTCTTAACCTGTATCAATTTTTATTTTCATTGATAAACCACATAAAACCATGATTTCATATGTTGATTAATTCAGATTTTATATCGGCAATATCATAGCAGGTCTTGAAGTACCTAATACGATATTAACTTTTAATATTAGCCAATATCGTGGCACATATTGCTGATAGTGAAAGGCCTATTGACGATATGGATACTAAGTACCATTTGTGATACTCATATTGATGATTTTATTATCTATGAGACTATGATATGTTTGTGGGTACTAACCTTGATCATTATCCAACCTCATATTTTTTTAACGCACATGGAACAGTTTAGATGCTCCCATATGAAGTTGGAGTTAAGTCCGTTGTTTTTAAATTAGATAATATTATTGGGTATGAAAGAGAGGACAAGAAGAAAAATAAACATGGAAAAGAATAGAGGGCTATAGTTGTTGGGTTTATGTAGTTCTTGATTTTCACAAAGAATGCTAGCTACTTCAATGAGAAAGAAAATTGCTGCATACTTATTTGGTTCACTGCAAATTGCTTTTATCTTTTTTGGGCCTCAAAAGCTGGTAAATAAATAGTTGGAACAAAACAAGAGAAATGGATGACCTTAATCATGAGTCAATTGCATAAGTGTGAGAGGTTCTTTAGGTGAAAAACAGTTGAATTTAATTAGTTTCCTGGAAGCAAGTGGTAAGAGGGCTGTGAGCGTAGTTGTCAATGTTGTTCAATATGCCATACATATCATACGATACAATATGATGCGGAAATAAAATGATACAAATTTGATGGTTATACGTGGTTAGTTATCGTATGATACACAAAACATATCCTATGATACAACGTGATATGGGCCATATGGAAATAAAACCATACAAATTGGATGGTTATATTGGGGTGAGTTACTTATCATACTATACGTGATATGTGTCGTATGATACTTGATACGTGCTGCACGATACCTGGTAAGTTACAGTTCATATTGTCTAATATGTTAACTTAAATTTTAGTTAGGTATTTGGGTTTAATTTGGGTTTTAGGGCCATTATTTGTTTAGTTATGGGACATAGACTATGAGACTTAATATATTAGTTTTTTTCACTTGATCTGACCTTATCTTATCCTTTCTTCGTCATTTTCATCTGTGATCACCTTAACTGCAGTGATGAGGAGTTTCGTTGACCATATTCAAGCCTCGCATGTGTGTTTGTTCTGCTTCAATATCTTTTTGTGTTGGTTCAGTCTCTTTATTCCTTTGTATTGTTAGTGATATCAGGACATGAAATGTAATTGTTGATTGTATAATTTATGTAATTTCTCCAAAAATTATTGGATGTAGCGTGTTATTAATTAATTGTTTAATCATAGTCCAATTGAGCATGTTTTAATGATGGAGCTTAATTGGCTTTATTATGTATTGATATCGATGTTCTATGTTGTTTCAACAACATTAAGTGCAACATTAGCAAAAAGCTTATTATATTATAGTGTCTAATTAAAAATTTGTTTTGTGGTTCTATTTTGGTTGATGATCTTATACTCGTTGGACTTAAAACTTGGAAGTAATCTGCGTGTTTACATGCATTTGAAGTTTTTCTGGTTGTCTTTGATGCATTTCACTTATATTCTTGTTGTTCGTTACTTTGTGTTTAACTGTCTACCATTCTGTGATGTATATAGTTGTATGTTTAATTGCTTTACTATTGCACATGAGTCAACTTATCTTACTATACATACTACAATATGATATGTGTTACAGTGCCTATAGAAAATGATACTCGATACATATCGCGATTTGACAACTATGGTTGTGAGTTATGGTGGTCAACTAGTTGAAGAGACGAGAGGGACGTGTGCATTGTCCTATTAGCTTATCAACCAATTAATAGATCTTGGAGCATTGGTGTCTTGAGTAACAACGTACACGACTGTGGGCTAGAAGTTTTAGAATTTCCGGCAATGAGCTTAGCCTTCCCGATTTAAGCATCTCCCGGTGCCACTGACCAGGATACTAGAAGTTTGTAAGGTGACTAGAGATGGCATGGGGAGACCTATCCCAACCCGCTTGCAGGACATGGTCAATTGCCAATTGGAAGAACTTGGTGCAAGAGGACCTAAATAGAAAGAACATGTAACTGGTTTTGGTAGAGACGTTTGTGGAGAAGTTCCCTATGTCTATGAGGATGGCAATGAAATGGTGAAGTTGTTGCCTTGGTCATTTGTGCGTCTTCGTATTTTGATCAGTGCTTCCTGCTGGTTGTCTAGTTAGAGGCGCAATGTCGTAAAAAGCTGTATGTGCCAACATGTGATACCACATAAACCATGTGGGCCCTTGGCACCATTTTAAAGAAAAAGTAGCATAAATTTCAGGAAAAAAAATCCAGATTCAGGAAAAAATACAAAAATAACAAAATTTAGAAAGCCCAAAATTCCCACACACTTCATATTAATTTTAATCTTCTTCATGTTTACATATAATTTATGGCAAATGGTAGACAAAATTACATTAAGTACTAACTCAATTACAAGTGATCTAACATATACACCCAGTTATAAAAAAAGCACAACTGACAAAACAGAAGAACAGTATAAAATTTAAACTTGCAGCTATATAACAAAACAAATTATAATCCACATAATAGATACTGCTCATGTATAAGGCCACATATGACCCTTCACCATATAACTAACCGCATTCGGCCTTTTTTTTTTTTTAACAAGTTCTGCATATGAAGATGCAGCCATATGTGGACATAATTTCTATGTTTCACAATAGTTCGCAAGTGGATATGAGAACTTAGATAATGGCCCAGCCATTCTTGATATTTACTCTCCAACCTTCTCCAGTTCACCATCTTGACTTTGGCCTGAGGGAACTAGCACTTTCTCAAGGCATGAGAAGGCAGGGCTATGGTGCATATAGGACCAGCCCTTTTGTATCCAAGAAATAGATATGTAACTGATGGAAAAAATAGTGAACGGTGGATTATATGTTTTGATATATTTATTTCATCTTTCTAAATTTTCTATTCTTTAACACTTCTTCTATGTTCAGTTCTGATATAAAACATCCTCTTTTCCACTTTAATCCCTAAACTAGCCACCTTTTAGTGTATTTTTTTTTTATTCTAACCAAATAGGACAGCAATTGAACAATCTTAAAACACCAATTCTTTGAATCTAGAATTCTACACTATATCAACTTCTTTCTCTGTTAAACAATGAGTTAGAAATGCAATCCATTAAGCTGCTTTTCATGTGCTTGTGTTTTTCTCTTCCAGATTGAATCAGACGCGTTTTTCTGTTCAGTTCAGATAGAAAGCATCCCCTTTTCAAAAACCTACCTTTTGCCTTCTTTTTCTTCTAACCAATCAGGATGCAGTTGAACAAATTTAAAATCTGTATTCTTGTAATTTTGGTATTCCTAAACTATATTAACTTCTGTCTCATTTAAACAGTGGGAGTTAGAAATGCTATCCATTAAACGGCAATTCCATGTGGCCTTATTGTTCTTATCTAGATTTTGGTTGAAAAAGAAGCAAACAGGTTGTGTCCACTTTTTCTTCACAATGCATTTCTTTAGTTCTATCTAAAGGCATAGAGATTTTTACTATATTGTTGCTTTTAGGGTATGGCAATTGTGGTCTAAAACTTCTGCATTACGGCTCTTTAAAAAGTTCTCGGGTTTTGATCTTCCACAGTTTCTTCCAAGCTCCGCATTCCACCAGCCTGATAAAGCTTTTGCATATAATTGATTTCATATTTTCCTTGAACGTAATCTCTATTCTTTTGTCTTATAAGCTAATCCTGCTCGTAATTTTTGTCATATGGCTGAAAGGAGTAGCTTTTTCAGCATTATGCTTGGCATAAAGCTAGCCAGGATCATCTTTGGGCAATAGCACTGGATCTACAGCAACCAATCATGAATCATCCTCCTAGTCCATTTTTCTAGGGAAAAAAATAGCATCCAGGGAAGACTCTAATACATAGATGAAATTTTAATGCTGAGAAGACATGTCATCAGACCCGACCCGGTTCCGGTTCCGGAACCGGTAGTTCCCGGTTTTGGAGTCGGAGGAACCGGAACCGGACCGGGGACAGCCGGTTCTGGTTCCGAAACTGTTTCTTGTTCAATTTTTTATTTTTTAACCACTAAATATACTAAAGACTATTAATACATGTATAACTTAAAACTTTAGCAAGCTCCCTCTTAGCTCAGTTGGTCAGAGTGTCTTGCTACTAAATTGTTGGTTGGGGTTCGAGCCTTCTGCAAAGGCATTTTTTTTTTTGAATAATTAGGATAGGGCCCAGGCCTGGGCTTGGCGCCTGGCCTCATTGCCGGCCTGGGCCTGGCCCATAGTCTGGCCTGCCGACCTGGCCAGGACAGGCTGAGCCCGGCACCCCCTCCATTAAAAAAAAGATCATAACCGGAACCGTCAGTTCCCAGTTCTGAACATGACAAAACAGAATCGGACCGGTTGGGACCTGGTTCCGGTTCGTTTCGGGACCAGGTCAAACCGGTTTCGGTTCGGTTCCGGTTTTCCCAACCCGGTTCGGGTTCGAACCGCTGGTTCAAGCCGAATCGCGGTCGGCTCTACATGTCATGACTCATGCCGTTGATGATAGATCAGGGTGCTATAGAGATTGCTAGAGTATTGGATTATACGGATATGATTATAGCTTTCTTTTAGATTGGTTAAATTGAGGGAAACGTTGGAGCATTTATTTGAGTAATAACAAATTAAACTTTGTTGCCAATTGAAATGATCTAGTGCTATAGGGAACATTCAGCTTCTTTATTCAAATGGGCTAGCTAAGAGTGAAAAGAGGATCTCAAATGAGAACCTTCCCTCTTGCTTTGAAGCAATTCACTGGTCTTGAGATTTAGGAGATAAATTTGTAACAAATGTACAAAGAAATTTCTGCCTGCTGATCACCTGTATCATTAGCCATGAAGATGGGTAATGCTTGTTTCGGTCATGTACTAACCCATTGCATTATTAGGTGCCATTCTGTACGCTCACACTGTTCTTAAAAGGTTATGAAACCTGTAGCTGACCTCCCTTTAACACTGGAGATATAGGATGAAGTCGTGAATCGACAGCCACCAGACCTTAATGGAGATATAGGATGAAGTCGTGAATTGACAGCCTCCAAGCTACTGAATTACAATTTTAAAGGTTTAGAGAAGCGATATAGGTGCATTGTTGATGCCAATGTTGAGCATTTGTTTTTTTTTTTTTAGTAGGTATATTAGGAGTCTGGTGCTATGTGGAAGCCTCAGCTTTTCTGAGAAGCTGGATGTTTCTTGACTTATTTTATAATGAGGAAAAATACCCAGTGGTACACCGTATCGGGAGGAATGTGATTCAACTTCTTGAACTAAACTAAGACTAAAAGAGAATGGATTAATGCGTCCATGCGAAAGGTAATATCAGCTAAGACAATATAATTGTATAACACTACAAAGTACAAACAATATTCCCTAAACTGACAAGCAGCAAGACTATAATCTCCCTACTTAGATTATTGATCCTTCTATGCTCATGAACTTTGACTCGTTCTTTGGAGAAATTGACCATCTATATGCAACACGTCTGATAATTCATTATTTTCTTATATGTTTAGTATGGGCACCCAGGTTCCTTGTCTCTACAAACAGATTTTCTTGCTGCCAAATTCCCCAACAATCATCAATTCATCAAGAAGTTAATAGTACATGCTATATTGTGATTTTCCACATTTGTTTACTGTTTTCTAGAAAGCAGCAGGCCAATTTAGCTTTTGGGAAGAATTAATCACGAGAAAAAGTGAACATAGTATTATTTTACAGAAGCCCTATTTTCACTTTTTGCACAGCTCAGTGTCTTAGATTTTCTTACAGATAGCCATCTCATGTTCAATCTCCTTCCCAACTTTTAGAAGTTGCATACTTGCATCACCAAGACTTGACATGTGTCGATGTGAATTCCCCAAAACAATCATCCAGCAATTAGTGGAAGTTGACATCTGTCCTTTCTCATAGCTCATCTTGTAAGAGAGATGTTGTTTTGGTTTATTATATAGTTTGGATCTTTCCGTTGTGAGCGGAGCAATTGTAGTCTATGATTGTAGTTGCATACTTCATTTATTCGGTAATGTATTGTGCTTCATTGCTCTTTGACTTGGCAAGGTGTTATGCATGGCTAGCGTTACTGCTGTTAACAGTCAGTCTTGTTGTGCTGTTTGAATTTTTTAAGCTATTCGCTTGTCTACCTCCTCTGTCAGCAAACCACTAACTGTTTCACTATAGAAGGATCAGTTAGTTTTTGGTGAAACGGGCTGGACTAGGGGAAGAATCCAGAAAGCTTCCCTTGCCTTCCACAATTTTATTAGTTATCATGGATTTTCTGCATTATGTTAATGAAGACACTATGTGTGCTATTTCATAGTTATACTTCTATTTGCAAATCAATGGAAAGAATCTGTGTCAATCATGTTAGCGTGATTTAACTTGAATGCTCTTGTTTGGGAAATTTTATCTCAGGATAACAGAGTGCTGTGATGGGGGACTCTTATACAATTCAGATAAGCTCCAACCTGGTCAATAAACTGGCCAGAGATGCGGAGGGACGAAAGAAGAGAGCCAAGAAGTCCAAACCAAAGGTACCAGAGGTGCCACATAAGCATCAAAGCGAGCCGAATTCAGCTTCTGCTGCACCTAAGAGCAGATCGGCTGGTGCCTGGTCCGTCCAAGCCCCTATGTTCTTGCCTGTGCCTCCATCTCCTCCCCCGCCCCCAGTCCCCAGAGCACTTGCAGAACTAGAAGCCATCCGAGCTTTGCTCCAAGAAAGTGAGGGGGTGATGAAGAAGTTGGAACAGCAGGAGGCTAACATGACCCAGGAACTGACTCAGAGAGCCAAGGAGCTCCGCGATAAGGAGTTCAAGCTGCCCTACCAGAAATCGATTCCCTGTGAAGCTGAAAGAGAGGCGTGCCGACAGTGCTACCAGGAAAACACAAAGCAGCCCCTGAAGTGTGCGCAGGTGGTGAGATCATTCCATGACTGTGCTCGCCGAGCAAGGCGGCAGCAGCAGCAGCAACAGGTGGAGGAGGAGGTTAATTCAAAAGTCTGATTGCGTATGGCTTCAAACCTTTAGTACAGATGGAGAACTGAATGATGCAGGGCTCAGTTAGAGTTTGTGATTTCCATAAGAAGCCTGAAAGGTGCAATTTTCTTTGTTTTCCGGATGGAGTACTACCATTTGCTGATTCAGTTGATCGCGATATCTCTGATTTTTTGTTGCAAATTTTGAAATGCAATCACCCGGACTGGATGTGAGTTTTCACATTGGCAAGAAATACTTGCAATTTCCCTTGTATCTAGCAGCAGTGCCTGCTCACTGGGTTTCTTGTGTTTGGATTACAGTTGTTCACTATATAAGTACCAAGTAACATGGTTTCTCTAGTTAATAACCAAAGATTGGCTAGGGGTTGAGCACTGGTTTATTTGGTTGCCCTCTAGTTGAAACTATGATGATTTCATAGTTCATTTAGCTAGAGAAATTCCAAAGCTAAATTACATGCTTTGTCTATTGTAATTGCAAGCATAAATTCTCACGAATTTATTTCGAAAGCGCACTGATGAAGAGATTTTTAACTTAATTCTTTGCATTTGAGATTATGCAAGCAGCCATCGAAGTAATCCTAAGATTATTTAATTACAGCCAGGATGCCGAATCTCGTCAACATTATCGTTGGTTGCAGCCTTATATTTCAGTTTCTACTGCAATTTACTTGTTGCAATTTGCAAGCCTGCTTTCTAGTGGCTAGTGGAGACTGGAGAGCCACAACCGAACAACTCGGCCATTCTATATTCTTGGTGCAGCTTTTGATCATAACAAATGGACGTCTCATCTCCATTCTCGCTTGTTTTTTTTTTTCATCTTCATTTTAATTTTTTTTCACTTTTGGAAAATAGAAAAGAATGATAGCATGTTGGCCAACATAAGTTGCTAGTGGTGAGAGAAATGAGAAAGAAGCAAACCCAACAATATATGGACTGTTATCTTGTTTGATTTCAGAGTGTTTTTTTTTTTTCTTTTTCCTTTCTTTCCCTTCTTAATTTGTTTAACAATGGTGCAAGACCTAATAAGCATGTGGCCTCTCTGACTTTGGTGTACCTCAAAATCATTCTTCAAAATATTAAAAAATGGTCAAAAAAAATTATAAATAAATATATTATTTTTACTAGCTAATATCCCAACCCCACCTCTTGATGTGTACCACTTTTTCTATGAATATTTTGTGTGAGTTGATCTGGATCTGCGATTACAGTGTTCTAGCAGGCACGCAGCATTAATATTTATTTCCGAGTACCCTTTTTTTCTTTGAATAATTAGTAAGGTGGATTTCTCTCAAGCTGTATGTTGAACTTGTGTCTACAATTCTCAAATGTTTTCTGAATGTGATGTACTCAAATTTATTTGATGTAATTCTGGAGTTTGGTGGGAATCTTTTATTAGAAAACATTTGCTATGTATGTAGTTTAGTTTTACGATATTAAACGATTCAAATGATGCTACGCTATGCAGCACTGATATTCTTATTATGGAGCTTGTGATGTCCGAAAAATTTTCGTGTGTCGTGTGTATTTTTAAGAATTTGTCACGTATCTATGTGTCATGTTCATTTCAATGTTGCCGTGCTATGTATGATTTTAGACAATCTTTTGTTTGAAAACGATGGTAGGGACTTCACGCCAGATAAAATTGGGATTAATTCAAGCCTTGGGATCGAGACTGTATGCTGTTTTTTTCTTTCTTAGATTCAATTTTTTTGATGACGAGTGAAGAGAATAAGAACTAGAAGTTAATTAATGATCAACCCAGAGGGTAATATATACGTCGATCATAATACTGAAAGAAAACGTTAATAACTATATTTACTTGTCATCATGTACACAATCAAAATCAATAGTAAATGCCACTATAACTCATCTCATCTCACCGCATCTTTGTACAAATCCTCGCAAGAAAATCGCAAATTAAACACTCGTTTATAGAAAATAGTACGATTACTTCCTGCTCTTCTCTTTTGTTGCCTTCCCCCTGCTCTTATTACTACTACTACTGTTGTTGTTGTTATAATTAGACCCCAACTTAATCCCCTTCTTACTACTAACAACACTTTTACCGCCGCTCGAACTCCTCCACTTGGCCATCATCCTACTCCACCACCCCGCGGCGGAGCTCCTCCGCCTCCTCCTCCTCAGCCCGCCGTCCTTCACCACCACGGCCCCCGAGGGCCCCACCGCCACGGGCGGCTTCGCGCACCGCAGGAGCGACCACTTGACTCCATGGAAGAAGGGGTGGCTCTTGATCTCCGCGGCGCCTCTCCTGCTCCCCATCCGCTCCTTGGGGTCCTGCACCAGCAGTCTCCTGACCAGATCCCTCGCTGCCCTCATCTCATCGTCAGAGCCATTGTCTCTGTCTTCGGGGAACCTTAGCTCTCTCTTCATCGCCATTATGTTCTTCAGCGTTGCCTCCTTGCTCGGCCCCTTGAACGGCGTCCTCCCGTAGAGGAGCTCGTAGACGAACACCCCGAACGCCCACCAGTCCACACCGCTGCCGTGCCCCGCCCCGCTCACCATCTCCGGGGCCAGGTACTCGTGGGTCCCCACGCACGCCCGGGAAAACGCCTCCTCTGGCTCCGCCACCACTTCCACCTCTTCCTCCTCCTCTTCTTCAGTCTTGCTGCGGCTGAACGGCCAGCTGCAGCCTCTGCTTCTCTGCTGCTGCCGGCGGCCGCGTCGGCCGAGGCGGTGGAGGCGGGGGGTGAGATGGTCCGTGGAGAAGCAGAGGTCGAAATCGGAGAGCATAATGTGGCCGTCGGAGCGGATGAGGACGTTCTCGGGCTTGAGGTCGCGGTAGACGAAGCCGAGGGCGTGGAGGTACTCGAGGGCTAGTAGGACCTCGGCGGCGAAGAACCTGACGACGGGGAGGGGAGGCGGTGGCCGGGGTGGCGGACCAGGAGGGAGTGGAGGTCGCCGCCGGGGCAGTAGTCGATGAGGAAGCAGGCGTAGTGGGAGGCGTCCATGCGGGCGTAGAGAGTGGGGAGGAACGGGTGGTCGAGGGCGGAGAGGACACGTGCCTCCGCCCGCACGTACGAGAGCTTGGCGTCGAAGGCGGAGGCGTTGTCTTTGGTGGTGCTGGCTATGGCGTCGAGGTCGACGACTTTTAAGGCGAAGTCGAAGTTGTCGGCGCCCTTGAGGCGGCAGTGGAAGACGCGGGCTAGGTGGCCGGAGCCGAGGTGGCGGAGGAGGTGGAGGTGGCGGAGGTGGAGGTTGCCGTCGCGGGAGAGGTTGGCGGCGGCGCGGACGGCGGACCAGTGGGGGCTGCAGTTGGACTTGGAGTGGGGGAGGGGGTTGATGAGAGAAGTGGAGGCGGTGAATGAGGGGAGGCTGAGGCTGATGCTGCTGCGGGCGGAGACGGAGGCGGAGGTGGTGGCGAAGGAGGAGGTGGAGGCGGTGGAGGTGAAGCTTAAGTCGAGGTCGCCGCCGCCGCCGCCGCCAGCGGAGTCCAAAAAGGACATGGGATGATGAGTTTCTCTCTCTCTTTCTCTCTCTTCTTCCATTTTTTCTGGTGAAATCAACACAAAAAAACAAAAAAAACAAGTGAAAGGAAGTGCGATGGGAAGTGAGAGGAGATTGAGAGGGGAGAAGGTTTTTAAAGGGAGTTCTTCAATCAACTGCTTACGCTGCTGTGGGATTAATTATTAATTTAGTTATTATAAACAAAATTTGTTGCAGTGAGATCGAGATGAAAGTAACAAAACCGCGTTAATTATTAATTTATAATTTTTTTTGCGTTGGGGAAGTGAAGGCGGTGGGTGGCGGAAGTCGTAATTCTTACTGGAAGTGGAGATGGATGGTAATCGAGGTAGATGGGATCTAATAAAGGATGCGTTTAGCTGGAACACTACAAGCCTAGTCGATGGGAAAATTGTGAGGCATAATTCTTTAGAGAAAATATTATTTCTCATAATATTTGAATCGATACGCATTAGATAGCAAACTCAACAGCTTGCATGTTTTATAAAGCTATACGGCCTGTTTGGTTAAGGGTGGAAGTGAGGAAGTGAGGAATTGAGGAAGTGGTAATAATTCCTTTTGGAACTTGAGAATTATTTAGTAAGTTTTCCGGTGTTTGGATGTTGTTGGGAAGTGTGATTTGAAAAATGTTTTGTCTTTTCTGGTGTTTGGATGGTAATGGAAAAGTGAAAGTAGAAAAGTTGACCACAAAGTTGACCGTAAAATAATATTAAAATAAAAATTAATTAGGAAAAATAAAAAATGGACTGTAATTAGAATGCAAGTGAAATTTACATGATCAAAAAATTAACTGTTTTGTGGTACAACTTATTACAAATGAGATTTACATGACCACAAAATTAACTGTAGCACTCTGGAAGTGAGGAAATGATTGTGTAAAAGAGAAAAGAGAAAAGGAAAAGAGATTTTCTTATTTTCCTTTTCCGGTGTTTGGATAAATAGGAAAGTGAGCGATTATTCTTCCTTATTTCCTTACTTCCGCCCACTTCCTTGCAACCAAACACTCTCTTTCTTTGATAATCAATCTTCAGTATTTCAAAAAAATACTTTGATATTTTTCTCAAAAAAAATGTTGATATAAATTAATATTTACAAAAATGAACTAGAAAAAAGAGTGATATGTGAGATCTTATAATGCCTATATGTGAGATCTTATAATGTAACAGGCGAGCATGAGATGCTTGAAATAATTGAGTGCCTATAAAAAAAAAAAAAAAAAATGTAGTGCAGATGCAATACATAAATAATTGGTTTATAGTATTTCTTATTTTATTTTATTTTTTTTTAAGAGTAGAACTTTCCTAAAATTCACCTTTAAGTAAGGAGAATAACTCTCACTCAATTTCGTTTCTTTTTCCTACCATTAAATGTTTTTCACAATAGAAAAGTGAAGAGAAAAGTGAGAAATTGACTTTCAATCCAATCAAAACTATGTTGTTTGGGTATTTGGATGATTTGTAAGGAAGTTTGAAAGCAATACATTGTAGAGAGTAATTGAAAGAATTAATTCATAGGGCACACATGAAAAACAATTTTCTCTTTTGTTTTTGAAGTGATTTTTTTTTCCTTTCCTCTTTTTGTTCCAAAAACATGAAAGAGAAAGAAATGGAGGGGGGATTTAAATATATTGTGAGGAGAATTTTTAATATTCACCGTGCTTATTACAGAAGAAATACTTTTTTACTTACATCAAGGCTCAAATTAAAGAAGCAAGCTTTACACGTTTTTACTATTTCTTTTTTTTCTTTAAAAATATGAGTGCATCCCCCTCACCTTCTTCCAAAATAATAAAAACTTTTCATATTCTTTTTCCTTTTAAAGAAAGGTCTATAGATTTGAAAGAAGGTTTTCTTTCAATAATTTAATTGGGAGATGTACCTTTAGTTTGCCATTTTTCTATGCAACTATGGATCTATTTGGTTGTTGTAATTGATCGTATTCGTAAATCATAATTGATAAATTTTTTATAGTTGTAAATGAGTTACATGCATGTAGGTTTTTACGGTGTTTGGCTGATAATATAAAGTTGTAAGTGAGAAAGTGTATTGTATTTTATGGTGTTTGGTTGTCGTAATGTGTAAGTCGTAAATGAAAAAGTTAACCACAAAAATTTTTTGATTATGTAAATCTCACTTGCATTCTAATTACAGTCTATTTTTTATTTTTCTTAATTAATTTTTATTTTAATATTATTTTACGATCAACTTTGTGGTCAACTTTTTCATTTTCACTTTCACATTGTCATCCAAATATCGAAAAAGACATAACATTTTTCAAACCACACTTCCTAGCAACATTCAAACACCGGAAAACTTACTAAGTAATTCCTAAGTTTCAAAGGGAATTATTATCACCTCCTCACTCAATTCCTCACTTCAAACTTACTAATCAATTCCTAAGTTTTAAAGGGAATTATTATCACCTCCTCAATTACTCACTTCCACCCTTAACCAAACAGGCCCACGATTCAAACTGACACCTTTAACGAGTCAACTTGCTGACCATGACTTCTTACTTTTTGAAGGACTCGGGGTACCATCCAAAAACTAGTCTGTTAGGTGGAGTTGCCCAAATCCTTATAAACTCAAGATCATTCCCACGTCTAGCCGATGTGAGACTATTTGTTCGACCCAAATCTCAACAGTCAATGTGCGTCATTGAGATCTGGTTCAGTAGTAAAAGAGTTAGGTTAGAAAATGAGATATCTCATGTCACAGACCGAGCAACGTTCTTACCTAAAAAAAAAATGATTATAATTATTTCAGATAAAACTATCATTCCCGTGTCACTGTATTGTTCTAATTCTAGAAAAATGTCAACCATCGGTAATTTCATAAAAATACAAGGTATAATTAGGGGCCGTTTGTTTCGCGTAAAACTCCGTAATTCGTAAATGACTTACTACCCAGTTACAACTACGGCGTTTGTTTGGACCATGATTCGTAAAAGACTTACGTAACTCAATTAACACACACTTGCAACCCAGTTACCACTCACTTACAGCCCAGTTACAGTTAATTTTGTGGTCATACAAATTTGTAATATTTTTTTATATTAATATTAAAATTTTTTAATATTTAACTTTTTTAATATTTATTTGTAGTATTAAAACTTTTAAAATCACTAAATAGTTAATTTTGTGGTCAACTTTTTCACTTACGACTTATACATTACGAGAACCAAACACCGTAAAGTACAATACACTTTCTCACTTTACAATTTTATATTACCAACCAAACACCGTAAAATTTACATGCATGTAACTCATTTACAATTGTAAAAGACTTTACCAATTACAACTACGAATTACGACCAGTTACGACAACCAAACAGACCATAAAGTATCCAAATCTGCTACTAGAAATCGGCGTAGCTGAAACAAAGGAAGGCGCTCCTGATTAAATTAACAATTAAAAAAATGTAACATGATTCTCACGTAGAAGAAAGATTTGGTTGCTCCCTAGGAATTAAATCATAAATACTTTTCTTCCAGATTATCCGCAGGTACCCTAGATTTCATCGGGGACAAGATACAAATTAATCCAGTGAATAACAACACAAGTGGGGTGAACAAAATCTTGGACCCAAGATTTTCATCATTTCCTTGAAAAAAAAAAAAAATTTTAATCTCTTTGTTTCTTAATTAACCCATTTCTACTCTTTAATCCTCTTTTCCCCAGAGTTGACTCGACTGGGAACTTGCTCGTCGCGACTTGAACACGGAGGCCCCACGTGATGGGGGCCAGCGAGGGGACAGTGTCAGCTTAGCTGGGCCCCGCACACGGGCCAAAGCACGACGCTGTCTGCCACGTGAGCAGCACGGCAGGGTCCCACAGTCAAAATCAGGGTCAATTCTTGTAGGATGGGGTAAATTTCATTATTTCTCAATGAGGATTGGAAGCGGATACCAAAAAATAATAATAATAAAATAAAAAATTAGGGTGGCGCGGCACAAATTATCACAAGCTTGCTATTTATTTGTTTTTTTACAATTTCATCTTTGATGAAAATTTTAAATGTCCGTTACTTCATCCTACTTCTTTCCTTTCTTTCTCTTCTTCGACGGCCCACTCTCGGATATCCGCTTCTCTCCCTCCCCATCCCAAGCCTCCTCCTCCTCCCCCTTCTCCCCTTCGCCGTCCCCCGCCTCTCAGATTTGGATGTTTGGTCAGAATTGGCCGAACAGCCTAGAGTCTGTTCGGTCAACTCTGACTGAAAAGAAAGTGTCTGATCGGTCAGATCTGGCCGAACAGATATCTAGTTTGTTCGGCTAGATCCGACCAAACAGTCAAATTTTTTTTTTTTTTTTTGAGGGGGGGGGGGGGGGGGCGCGGAGGAGAAGAAGAGGTCGGAGGGGAGAGGTGGTGGTCGCCAGAAAGGGAGGGGCGGAGGCAGGGTGGGTCGCCAGCGAAAATGGGAGAGGAAGAGGAGAGGGGAAAGAGAAGAGGGCATTTTGATTTTTATTTTTGTAGAGTTGTCTTCATCACATTTATGAGTACCTTATTCATGAGGGTGCCTTCATAATTTTTTTGTGGTGAAAATAGCTGCTCCCACGAGGGTACATGGAATGGATTGAGTCCCATATAGGGGTGCCATCGGATCGGATACGGATCGAATATTACCTCTGCCATATCCATATCCGCACCCAACCTTCGGATACGGATACGGATATTGGCGGATGTGAAAAAATGATATCCGTATCCGTCAAAATCGAATATCAGATATAAATCGGATATTAGCGGATCGGATGCGGATACTAATCGGATATGTTAAAAATGGATATGGTTAAAGATAAATTAAACATAAATACTTATATTACTTTTTATCTCATCTACTACAATATTAAATGTGATACATACTATGATATTATTGTGTACATATCAATACATTCATCGTATTCATTGTCATTTGACTTCTTTAACAATAGATTACACGTCCTTTGGTGCTAAATGCCGATTCGGATGCCATGATTGATGTCGAAATACTCAAAATATCATGTGGTGCTCTTGCAAGAATCGAATACTTTTCACTATTACTTTTTCACCAACTCAAAATATCAAAATTTAATACCTTATTCCATTGAAGAATAGTCTTCTCCATACCGATATCATTATGAAGCACGCAACATTCGGATATCGGATCGGATACGAATAAGATATTATTTTTATCATATCCGTATCCGCACCTACCTTTCGGATACGGATACGGATACGAATATTGACGGATGTGATAAAATGATATCCGTATCCGGATTGGAGCCGGATTCGGATGCGGATATCCGCGGATAATCCGTATCCGGCGGCACCCCTAGTCCCATACCATTCCCATGAGGCACTTTCCCCCTGCAGTAATTAATTTTGATATTAACACCACAAAATTTGCATCCACCCACCCAGCTCCCCTGCTCCTGTCTGTCTACGTTAATTGCAAAATTAACTAATTTATGATCAGCCTACCTTCACTAATTATTTTTCTAATCAATTACTAACCTTCATTTCACATCAACTTTTGCTTTGGTTAATCTCAATCACATAAATTCCAGAGTACATTTTCAGAGGTGGAACACGATATAAGGGATCAATTTTTTGGTCTAAATTTAATTGGCTGATTGTATGGATTGAGATGGCAGCTACATGTCTTATCATTTCATTCCGTTTTAGTTAGAAGGAAAAAGCACGTGGAAGGAAAGAAAATTAATAATTGATCTGACAAGACCACTTCTATAAGCCAACTTGTATTTATTTGTTTATTTGTTTAATTCTTTTTGAAATGCACTATAACCTGTTGAACCTGCAATCACTTGGTTGTATTTATTTTTTTAACATTAACAGCAGTGTATTGCAAGTAAAATTTAATTTCAATTTTCTTACTCATTGCATGCAAAAGTAAGGAGAGAGGAGATAAAAAAATTATGGTAGAGTTTTTTAAACTCATTGAAAAAGGTAGCGTAGAGGTCAGAGTTCAGAGGAAGCAAGAACGCAGTTCGTAGCAGGCCAGGACATGGGCCGGCCGACCGCCCGGTCGACCGGCGTGCACAACGTGCACAGGTACAACTCGGTTGACCGCCCGATCGACCGTAGTAAGGAGAACAGTCGACCGACTGGCACTCAGTGGCTTCTGTTTGTCCCGGACGGTCGACTGACTGGCACGGTCGACCAACTGGCACTCAGTGGTTTCTGTTTGTCTTGGTCGACCGGCCCGATCGACCGACAGGAGAATCTGTTCTCCTAGACGGATTCGGACTTCGTTTCTGATTTGGAGTTGAATCCAATTGTGGTTTCCCAAAACCCTGAGACTCTCTGGTTGTAAATATAGAGGTAGAGCCCTCATGAATTGTATCCCCTAAAAATTCCTTGGAAAACTTGTATTGGTTGTTGAATCAATAAAATCTTTCTCTCCCTTACCCCGAGGAAGTAGACAAATTGCCAAACCTCATTAAATATTGTGTTTGGCTTTCTCTTTTGTTTATTTTGTTCTTGTCTTTGGGTACTTCTCCACTGCATCTATTGGGTTCCTCATTGGTTGTTGCCAAGGCATGCAACAAGTGGTATCAGAGCATCCCAGGTTCTTCGTGAGATCCTGTGTCAATTCCAAGAGCATTGGCTGCTGTTTGGCGGAGATCGTGTTTCAATCTCGGAGCAGCGTTGGGACTGTTTGTGGGATCCTGTGTCGATCTCAGAATAACGTTTGGATTGCTCAAGGAATCAAATTCGGTGGAGTAGATCGTTTCGGAAACACTCCTAGGGGTTCACTTTGAGGTAAAGATCCTATCTTTATCTGATTTTTTGATCTAACTACATTTTTCTTTTTGCATTGTTTTTTTGGAGGAATCTATTGAGAAGATGGCTGGAGATAGTACATTTACGGTGAAATTCATGAACCCACATTCATTGAAGATTGATGTGGTGAAGTTTGAGGGCAAGAACAACTTTGAGATATAGAGATGTGAGGTGATGAATGCATTGACGGCATCAAACCTCGAAGATATTCTACGGTTGAAGAAAAAGCACGAGACTACCTCAAAAGAGGATTGGGACAAGATGAATCGAACGATGTGTGATTTGATAAGGTCTTGTTTGATACAAGATATCAAGTATCATGTGTTATATGAAACATCTGCAAGGCAACTGTGGGAGATTCTGGAGAAGAAGTATCTGACGAAAAGTATAGAGTCACGTTTGCAATTGAAGAGTAGGCTTTATGGCTTTCAGTTGAAGAAAGGAGTCTCTATTGCTGAACGCATGAATAACTACACCAAACTTCTTACAGATTTAGTTAACATGGATGTGAAGATCAAAGAAGACGATAAGACGTTGATTCTACTGAATTCTCTTCCTGAAGAAGAGTATGAGACTTTCATCCTAAATTTGATCAATGGTAAATAAACACTTAATTATAGTGATGTGTTGGCTGCTTTTGTAAATTATGAAGTGAGGAGAAAGGACAAGCAGTCTTCTTCTAAAGGTACATCAGCAAAGGCGTTGATGGTAAGAGGCAGAGGTTCCAATCAGAAGGGTAAAGGCGGTCATGAGAGACCAGAGTTCAGACCAGGGTTTAGAGATCCGAAGAAGAATCAGTTTGTCTTATATAAAGAGTTAGGGCAATGAAAGCTTGATTGTCCAAAGGCCAAAGGTAAGAAGAAGGTGTCGAAGACCGAGGCAAATTTCGCACAGGTGGTTAGTACTCACGTCAGTACTTCATAGGCAGGTGGATCGGACTCAGACTCATCGGTATTCACTTTCTATGTCATTACTCCTATAGTTAGTTATTCAGGAGATTCTGAGTGGATATTAGATACTGGAGCTACCTATTATGTATGCCCACAACATGCCATAACAGAGGCCGGCCGACCACACGGTCGACCGGCTTGCATAGCGTGCACAACAACAGTCGGTCGACCACCGGTCGACCGAAGCAAGGCACGGTTGACCGCAACGGTCGACTGACTGTCATGCTCCAACTTTCTATTGGGTTCGGTCGACCGACTGGTCGACCGAAGGAAGGGTTGGTCGACCGGACCAGTCGACTGACTGTCATGCTCCAACTTTCTGTTGGGTTTGGTCGACCGACCGGTCGACCGGAGGAAGGGTTGTCGACCGGACCGGTCGACCGACGATCGGACCTGCTTGTTCTATCAGGATCCGAACTTCGTTTCTGATCCGAAGACGAATCCAATTGTGGTTTTCTAAAAATCTGAGACTCTCTGGCTGTAAATAAAGGTGTAGAGTCCCCGTGAATTGTTGATTGTTTAATTAATAAAATCTCTCTCTCCCTTACCCCAAGGACGTAGGCAAATTACCGAACCTCGTTAAATATTGTGTTTGGCTTTCTCTCTTGTTTAATTATTTTTATTTTTTGGATACTTCTCTGTAGTATCTCTCTATGTTGATTAGGGTTTCTCGTTGGTTGTTGCACTCGCGTGCAAAACACTTACTTGGTAGGGTTCAATACAACAACTTTGAAGTTTTGATGCATTTCTCCCTACCTTAGATTTGTTCTTCGGGCACTACACCATAACAAAGTGATCTTGTTTGATAGGATTCATATATTGCCTGATACGCTTCATGTAAATTTTCTCTGTACTGTTGTGTACTATATATTTTGTAAATACATAAGATTACTTGGTAAAGAGAATTTTGTGCGAATTAATAAATACTAACTCGGCATAAGAAATGATTAAAACGCTATAATCAGTATATATAGGTAGCTTTATAATATGAACGACAGAAGTACAAGAGAGACTTTTAAGGTTCAACATAAGATCAATATTTTTGGCCTTATAGCTATACCCTTTTACTTCTACCAAGAATCATTTTTAATTGTCTCAAAAGATTTAGTTCCCATAAAGATTTCTCCACAAAGTTAGGCTTTGTATTGTATTAGCACTGCATGCGTTTAAGGGCTAAAAGAGAGCCATAAATTAACTCTTATACATGCATGCACTCATGCCAATATGTGTCCAGAACCCTAGAATGGAATCAATCATCCCCCTGATCATCATCAATTCAGTTGATAACCTCCCAACTAACTTTCTCCTGTTATAATTCAATATATTCTCAAGTGCAATGCATGTAGTCTCTCTTTCCTCACATAATAATTGATCCACGAGCCACCTGCAGTTGAGCCTTATAAATTAAATTATAATCAATTTCTCCTCACATTCTCACGTGAACAAGGTAATATACAATTAAAATTTTCTTATTTATTTAGTCTCGTCTAGCTAAATGCAAGCATCTCAAGATGAAAGAGCTATCTCTCTCTCTCCCAATCATATGACTAACTTATTTTAACTTTATTATTATTTGAATGAATGAAGTTATCAAATAATTTTGAGTCCTAAGATATCATGCACGCAATAATTTGTGTCTCAACTAAAAGATGCTTGAATGCAGCTGGGCTCTTGTCTGCTGACCCACCATATGAGGGGCCTGAGAGAGATTGGCAGGAGAAGATGCCACATCGTGTCAATGTCGGGGAGAGAGAAGAGAGGAGGTTGCAATGACTTTATGAGAGAGATGATAGCTAGCTAGCACCATTGATTCTACAAACTCTAAATAACGTTTCATTCACATGAAAGTCTAGTGTTTGGTTGCTTGAAGGGTGCTCAGAGATGGCAGGTAACCCCCTCATGGAGCTTGCATGCATATAATTTTCTTATTGGTAGTAGCTTATAAAAGGTCTCAGATTTAAGCCTCGGTTATGACCTTAAAAAATATAAATAAAAAAATAAGAGAAATTTGAGAAGAACTAGTAAGACATGCCATTTGTAAGAAGAGATTGTAAGTTCAAACTATATCATTATAACCAATATAGTCAGAGAAATTTTAGCGAGCGAAGAATAACCCACCTTATACGCGAGTGGCAAAGCTAGGATTTGCTGACAGGTAGGGGAAAAAATACATTTTAGATAATATTAATTATCAAAGTTAAAGTATTCACAATAACATGACCCTATTAAAAAAAAAATATGTCTATTATTCAAAATTCAAACAGCTCGACTTACTTAGAAAGTTAAATACGACAACAGTTGCATATACATATTTTTAATATTTAAGAAGACAATCAGATGATAGGTATTTTCTTTTCAATAGTATCTATAAGAAAATACTTTTTTCAAGTAATATTTTATAAGGAATAGTTACCTAATTTCTAGTCGTCAAATACAACGTATATAGAACAACTTACAAAGCTTTTTTTTGTGGTTAATACAGGGGTATCCCAGAGGGCTTGTAATCACTCTCAGACTAATGATGGAAAAATTCTGGAGCATAGCCCTATGAGAGAAATATCGTCCCCCATGAAATTCAAACCGACACTCATTGGAGAGCAAACCCAATGACTTATCGATGAGTCACATGACGGTAGATCATGTAAAAGTGTTTTTGATATGTGACAGTGAAGTGAAATTATAAGCATGCCTTTAAGAAACATGGAATTCCATGTGGATCATTTGCTTAATCAAAATCTATGTGAGATCCCTCAGTTCATAAGCTAAAAATGGTTTCAATATAAAGCTTGGGAATTTTAAGATTTTAGTTTTAACCTTTGTGGAGGAAGAGACCCCATGATAAAATTATTGGTCTTCAACAGTACAAATTCAGTTCTTTTGATTATTATTTATGTTGTCCTAAATAGAGAGATAATGATAGTTGCGTCTATGACTGTCTATTAAACTATAGAGTTATTAAACTGTCTTCAATATTTAAGAGACAATATGCAAGTTGGAGAAGGATATTATGAGATATTTTTTGCATCTATATTTAATGAATTTTAAAAAAAAATAGATACTTTCGTCTAGTTTCACAGGCATTTGTGCGTGCATAAAAAACTTGTATAGTATATAACCTTCTATTTGTTCTTTGTCAACAAATTAAATAATAATGATCGAGATTGTTTTCTCAAAAGGAAAAGAAAAGGAAAATGATCGAGATAGTAGCTTTATCACTATAAATCAAATGAGTTTGGTGAAATATTACAACATATTTTTCTTTGTGAGTGGTTATGGGTCCGATTATACTCAGGCCTGCAGGTTCCTATTATTCTCTCAAACCAAAAAAAAAAATTGCTTTTCTGACTAAGCCTCAGGGGGTGTTTGGTTGGAAGGAAGTGAGGGGAAGTAAGGAAATGGGAAAGTATAATTGCTCACTTCCCTATCTATTCAAACACCGGAAAAGAAAAATAAGAAAACTCTTTTTCTTTTTTCTCTTTTTTTCTCTTTTACACAACAATTTCCTCACTTTCAGAGTGCTACAGTTAATTTTGTGGTCATGTAAATCTCATTTTAATAAGTTGTAGCACAAAACAGTTAATTTTTTGATCATGTAAATCTCACTTGCATTCTAATTACAGTCCATTTTTTATTTTTCTTAATTAATTTTTATTTTAATAATATTTTGCGGTTAAATTTGCGGTCAACTTTTCCACTTCCACTTTCACATTACCATCCAAACACTAGAA
The DNA here is from genome assembly GCA_038442645.1 of Agave tequilana. NCBI lineage: Eukaryota > Viridiplantae > Streptophyta > Magnoliopsida > Asparagales > Asparagaceae > Agave > Agave tequilana. The sequence goes on from JAVJIF010019685.1 coordinate 25,015, forward strand.
AAGACAAAACATTTTCCAAACAATACTTTCCAACAACATCAAAACACCAGAAAACTTACTAATCAATTCCCAAATTCTAAAGGAAACTTTTACCATTCTCATGAGAATTTCTTTCCCCAGCTAATACTGGAGTTTTTTTTTTTTACTAATACGAAGGTTGTGATATAAGCTTACGATTTTCTCTAAAAAGAAAAAATATATAATAATAATGAATGATTAACTCCGATAGCGGGGGTCATTTGCCAAACAGGTTCTTTGCTATAACACGAGAAAACAAATAGACAGAAGAGTATGAAAGCGAAGTTTCAGCTACAAGTACATGATCACATGGGGGTAAAATGAAAAGAAAAGACAATCAGATCTAACTAACTAATGAAGAAGAAGACCTAGCAAACTAATGAACAAAACAAATCACATGCCACAAGGTCAAGGGGGCTTTGTCCTCGCAGATTCTTCGAACTGGAACAACAACTCCATTCCTCATTGCCCTCCTCCAACTTGTTGTTCTAGCTACTTCTTGTTAGTTACAAAAACAACATAAAATCAGAAGAAAGAAAGAAAGAATCATATAATTTGCAGACAAGTTAGTTGTATATGTGATTCCAGTTTATTTATATACTCTTGTCTCTCATGTCTCTCTCAGTTTGGATTGGTTGCAGGTTGGTTTATATCATTATCATCATTTTAATACCAGCTAGTTGACTAATTATAACTTAATTTATTGATAAATATTAGTTATATCCACATGTCATTACTTTGACATTAATTTTCATGTAAATCAGCTAATTTTCATAGTGTGTAATCAAGTTTGAACAGGATATAATATTGTATTAATTTGTCTTTTTTCAGTCTGGAAGTAAAATCTCAATTAATACTTGCCTTTGCCTGTACCACCATTTTGGAGATGGATGCTTCAAGCCAGATCCGAGCCAAAACCTCAAAAAACCTGTATCTTGTTTTCGGAGTTTGATTCCGGTAGCATTTACCTTGGATTACATTGTGTCATGCGCTTAACATGAATGATTTTTCACATCAACTATCATAGTGTCCACATTGAATTGTGTCCTTGCACACACTCGCAAATATGGATTAGAGTTGTCATCTCAATTGTGTAGATTGCGTTTTTACTAAGTTTAGCACCTACTGATATATAAAAGTATAATCGACTCTACAGTTGAACATAAGAATCTTAGTTCCTGGTTATATAGTGATTTTATACAATTCCGAATTTGAGGTTTGAAGTTAAGTATAAACAAAGGTATTTTCTTCTTTTCCAAACGGCAACTCTTGGACTGCTTGCGGTAAGTTCGTGATGTTTCTGATAATTTAGTCGGTCTACGGAGATCTTATCCTTTGATTCCTTAGCCTTTAGTTCATGGGCTGGGGTTGGCTCCAACGCGCGAAGGACCACGATGGTCTTTTGCGCTGTGAGTCGTCCATCACAAGTGATGGACGGCCCGTTGGGGGGTGAGAGAGAGAGAAATAAAAAGAAAACACGTTTTGTAGTTCTCTGGACGACCCAAAGCGGGAAAGAGAACCACAAAACGCGTTTTCTTTTTATTCCCCCCCCCCACCGGGCGTCAGTGTAATAGACGACCCACAGCACGACGGACCATTAGCTGGTCCTTTGCGCATTAGAGCCAACCCGAACCCCTTCTTATTCATTCCCCTTAATCTTTTCATTCATTTTTTAAGAAAACAATCTAGTTTTCTGATAGCAAATATGGGAACCCAAATTAGACCAGTGATTTGCCACAATTCTTCTCTAAACTAAGGCAAATAGAAGCAAAAAAAGTTGTCACATTTTTATGGATCTCCCTGCGACCCATTCTCGACTTCCAAACATCTTGTATTTTTGTCACTTTCCCAAATCCAAAAATGTGATTCTATCTAAAAAATGAGGATTGTGAGATTCATTAAGATCTAACCTGAGTTCCAAAAAGAATTTCTATTGAATTTGTGATTACTTGAATTGAATATAATAATAATCTTATCTTAAATGGAATCTCATTTTACTATCTTATACTTTACTCTAATGTACTATAGTATTTATACTTGGTACGCGAAATATGATCTAGATGCACATATAATTTATCACATATGCTATATATGTATATACATATGCGTACATATCATGAACGGACAAAATATAAATATGTTCTAATGGTAAATTTCTTGTGCTTGACCAAGATGCATGTTAGATCATGTAACATGGGTAAACTTTCAGATGTCACGAGCATTTGCAAAAATTTGGCACATCTCAATGTACGTATTTAGGTATTACAAATAGTTGTAACTAGAGCTTTCTAACTCAAATATATCTCAACATTCTGTATCATGTGGGCTCATATATATAAAAAGATAAAGATAAAAAGATGATTCATATTCAAACCAAAGGATAAGAACAAGTGAGAGTTCAACATTAAAATTGGACCTGAGATGAGGAAAGAAAAGGGGGAAAAAGAAAAAAAAAAATCCTCAAACAGTGGTAGCAAAGTCTACACAAATTTTCACATGGGTGCCACATGCAACCCATCCTATCTCACCCAACACAAAGGGTCCAGTACTCAGGAACCAAAACCCACACCTTATTAATTACCCTTTGTCCCTTTCTTTCTTATTAATTAATTAACTCGTGATTATTCCTCCAAAATAGTGTTAATTAAAACTTCAACTTAGCAGAGAAGATGCTCACGAGGAGCATATGAAATGAAAATTATTACTAGTTTGTGTGCTCTTTCATTGATTCATTCATTCATTGAGATGCTTGCATGCATGCACATTCCTTAGCCTCGTCATATATTTGTGTTTGTTTCAAAATTCTTGGCCCTGATCGACATTGTTCTCTTGCTACTGATCATCTCATGAGAGATAGATTCAGCTAGCTTCATGTTCGGAATACAGTGATGATGAAGGATGCAGCTGAAAATAGTAGTTCAGACTTAGAGACTTGAGAGAGATTTTTCTTGAAAAATGATCAGGAACTTGCCTAGCAAACTAGCAGACAATGGCACATTGTGGCTGATTCGCATGTAGATTCAAATAGGCCCGGCTTCTTGTTGTTTGCGTGTGATTACGGGAGGGCCTCGTCTTCTACTATGTAGCTTTGTTTGCATGAGAGGCCCGGGGTCGGCGTCGGCATGGAAATTGTTGACAGGGATGGCCCATGAGACCCGAGAGAGAGAGAGAGAGAGAGAGAGAGAGAGAGAGAGCTGACAGGGATGGCCCATGAGACCCCGAGAGAGAGAGAGAGAGAGGGGGGGAGAGAGAGAGAGAGAGAGAGAGAGAGAGAGAGAGAGAGAGAGAGGTAGGTTTTCGAGAGTGAGAGGGGCAAAGAGAAATTGTTGATAGGAATGGCCCATCAGACCCGAGAGTTCATGCGCTGAGGGAGCTAGAATTGGACCGAGTGCATTGTATGGGAATTTTGAAAAAGTTTTTTGAGTCAATGTGGATGCTAGCAGTATTCAAAACAAGGTCCGGGTTGGCTCCAACGCGTGAAGGACAGTGATGCGTGAGAAGGACCGTGACGGTCCTTCACATTGTAAGCCGTCCATCACATCCGCACAAAACACGTTTTCTTTTCTCTCCTGCTCGGTCCACAACGCGAAAGACTAAACAAAATCCTACAGGGCTGGCCCTGGGGTTCATCATTTTACTGCTGTTTTCAAGTATTTTAGTTTAGGCTAACCCTTGATTCTGTTCTTAGCCAAATGTTGTTATCTCCTAATTAGTTCAATCATATGTAATCTTCTAAGAGTTAAATTAATTATATAAAGTGAAATCCTTACAGACATCATAATTTGATTTTTTGGTAACAAAAAGTCAGGTGGCTAATGAAAAGGCCAACAAGGCCTTTTATTTTCCCCTTTTAAAGAACTGGGCCATCAGAAAGATGTAGGCTTCTCCTCGGAGCTGGGCTCACATTATTTCCAGGTGTTTGTGCCTGGACTATGGAATTTTGGTTCCCGCAAACCCTGTTCTTTTATCTGGAAGCGTATGGCCCTGGGCCATGGTTCAGAAAAAAGAGTAGCCAACAACAACTGGGCCAGTTGGGACAGTTAAAATATCTATGTTAGCCCGGAACAGCCCGGCCCATTTATAAGTCTTATTAAAAATGTTATCCTCCATTTATCCAATTTGTATAATAATGCTTATGTAAGGGTGTAAGCACAAAACTCAAATCAGAGCATATAAGAATGGTTTTTTAAATTCTCATAATCTATTTTTCTTTCATAATCTATTTTAATTTTTTTTAGTTATATATAATAGATCTCATGGTCTGTGTGGCAGCTGTCTCTGGTGATAGAACCACACTGTAATTTTAATGAGTAAAATAAATTAGCTGCTACTAGTGTGTCTTTACTTGTTTATAGGATAAGACTATGCCAAAGGAGGTAGGATAGAATCAAGCTTCAATTTCATACCTATGTGGAGGTTGAAAGCAGGGGCGGAACTAGGTATAAATTTTGGGGTGGGCTGTAATTTTTTTTAACATATACTTATGAATTATATGCATTTCTCAAAAGAATAAAACAGTATTCTCCACTAAATCAGGAGTGGAACTAGTAATAAATTTGCTAAAAGAAAACCAAAATAGAAGGGGATCTAACACAATATCTGAAAAAGAACAAAAATAAAAATAAATTTAATATAATATTTAAAAAAATGGGCCGGACTATAGCCCGGCCCAGCCAACCTTTCGGTCCGCCTCTTGTTGAAAGGAAATCAAGCTCCACTAATCAAGTACTGCAAAGTTCAATCAAGCTTAAGAAGGCAAAAGGAGCAAGAAGATTCAAATTTCAAATTTCACATCAATAGAAAATATGTAAGTAATTGATGAGTAATAATATTTTTCTCACAGTAGAGTTCTCATTACCTTATACAAGTTCTTGAAATGGGTCTTTATTTCATTCTTAATGAACATCTATTTCAATTAATCCCTTTACCACACCTTGTTCTTTAGTGGTAGAATGAGAATATAAAACAAATCATATTTCATTTCTTTTGTCCCATCCTTCAAAAAATAATTGTCTGTTCCTTCGTTTGCGCTGTTAGAGAGAGCACTTTCTTTGATAATAATTCATACCTCTTCTCTCTTTCCTTTTTCCCACACGGGTCTTGTACTTTACAATGATCTGATATTAATTGTTGTGACAGGATCGACGTTAGCAGAACTTGACAATATGAACATACTTGTAAAAGAAAAGCTTGAAGTAAAACAAACTAGCAATACTTAGACAAAAGAGTAATAAAGAGAGAACACAAGGATTTAACGTGATTCGGCTCAAAATTGGCGTACGTCCACGGGGGGAGAACTTGAGAGAACTTTATTTAATAGACTTGGTACAAAGAGATCTAATATTTCTCTTGATGCAATAAGAATATTCACCTTTCACTTGAATATAGTCCTAAATTACAAGAGTATTATCTTCTCTCTATAATCCTTCAAATTGCCTCTGGTCTCTTTTACTTAAGATTCTCTATTATAGAAACTCCTTGAGACTTCTTTTGTTGAGGCTATTACAATACTTGGTTACAACCTTTATTTATACGATTTTACAATCCAACTCTTAATTGGACTATAAGATGATCTTGGTGTTTGGATGGTGTAACACCCCGCTCCCGGAATACGTACTTAGTTGCGTATTTAGATTTTTCGATCGTATTTTTTTGATTTATTTCCTTTATTTGTTTTGTATTATGAATTATTTATATGATCGTTTGACCTTGGATCTGAATTCGTGGACTCGGATTCAGCCCTAGTCTGAACCGGGTAGGGGTGAGCAGAGTTCGGTTTTAACCGAAATAACCGACCAAAATCGAAACCCGAACTCAAACCAAACCGAACCGCTCTAGTTCGGTTCGGTTTCAGTTTTGTGTTTCAAAAACCGAACTCAACCGAACCGAACCGAATCTCTTACCCTATATATCACCCCACCCAAATTCAATTTAGTGAATCATATAGTTCATAACAAAAACTAGTGAAAACTTATCTCATTACTTCTAGCAATACCATCTTTTTTATGTTGAATATGTGAAAGTTATGTTAAGTACACCATCACAATTAAGAATAATATTTATATTAATATAGTTCTTTTTTTTTATTCTTGCCATTAAAAGTTAGCAATAATTATGCGAGTTTTGATATAAGAGCCCAAATATAGCGTAAAAGTTTTAGAATATGAAATTTTTAATTCACATTAAGGTTAGGGTCTTTTTCTTATTTCTAATTTGGGTATTGAATATTTGAGATTAGAATATTAAAAGATGATAATATAATGGTGATTAAAAAATGTAAGAAATGATGGAAAAATATTGGCCTAACCGAAAAAATCGAAAAACTGAACTGAATTGAGTCAGTTCGGTTCGGTTCGGTTGCTAAGTCTAATCGGTTCGGTTCGATTTTGCAAAAATTAGCAAAAACCGAACCGAACTGACCGATGCTCACCCCTAGAACCGGGGACCCGATCTCAGGTTGTTGCTCGATTTAGTCTTTCTGGTATTCAGATTTGACCAATTTCAGTTTCAAACATCATTTTTCAATATTTTAGATTTTTCATGATTTTCTGAAATTTTTCAGAATTAAATTGAAAATCTTCAAAACCGGAGTGGACCAGTACCACTGACCGATTCTCGGATTTTTAATTTATAAATGGAGTTGAATTTTAAGAAACGACTTTCCCATAACTTCTTAAAATCACATTTTCTATCTAAATACTTTTTCTGGGATTTTTCTGAATTTATCAAAATTCCAATGCATTTGGTGTCGGCCAGTATCACTGGTTGATTCTAAGAATTTTAGTTTACAATTAGAATCAAATTTCTGAATTCCGTTTTCATATTACTCCTTAAAATTATATTTTCTCCTTTCAGGCATTTTCTGAGATTTTTCAGATTTTATCAAAATCCGGCCGACCCGGTGTCGACGGTTGACTTCAGGATTTTTATTTTGAAAATGAGATTGAATCTCTGAAAACCAATTTCACCAAACATCTTAAAAGAATATTTATTATTTTTGAGAATTTTTGGGAAACTTTTTGAGATACTTCAATTTTTCGGCTTTTCCGGGTTTTCGGTGTTTTCCCAGACACCGAAACCTTATCCTGATATTTTATTTTCTTTTTTTCTATTTTATCTCTCCTCGCTAGACGCGAGTTTCACCAAACATGAATTTAGTCTTTAATGCAGAGATCCTCCCCATTCTGCATTTAATGTTATGTCCTTCAAGTAATTATGACTTTTGTCTTTTCTGTTAAACGCAACATTCACGTTTTTCCCCTGGACACAAGTTCCATCCCCGCGTCTGGGCAATTGCCAGACGCAGATTTTCATTTAATAAGACGCAGCTCATTTTTTTGAATGAGAACGCAGGTCTCATTTTAGTGGGATGGCAAACTTGTAATATCTCCAAACTTCCCTTTATATAAACACCCCCTTTCTTCTTCTCTTTCTCTCTTTCATTTTTCTTTCCTTCCTTCATTTCCAGCCAACAGCAAGCAACGGCAGCACCCAACAGAGTCGTGCCCTCCTTTGGTCGGCCACCCTCCATTTCCACCACCATCTCTGCCACCAACTCCTCCTTCATTTCCAACAACAACACCACCTCCACACCACCTTCTTCTTCCTCTTTTCCACCAAGAAACTCCAAGAAACCCACTTCAACCACTAACTTCACCACCTTCCCCACCACTACCTACACCACCTTGACCACCACGAACCACGCCATCTTTCTCTCCTCGGAATACTCTTTCTAACGAGGTATAGCTTCGTTCTCCGAAGCCTCGTTTTCAAAACTCCATTTTCACCATTTCAACTACACACCACCATTGGTTGGGCTTGAGGCTTTGGCCCCCCGTCTCCGGCCACTTCCGGCTGTCTCCGGCCACCTCCGGCCGCCTCCGGCAACATGGCCGACCGTCCCCCTTCCCTTCTTCTTTCTTATCTTTCCTTTCCTTCTTTCTTTTCTTCCCTTCATTCTTTTTTTCTTTCTTTCTCTTTTCTTTCCTTCTTTCTTTTTTCTTTCCTTTAATTCCTTCCCTGCGTCTCTTCTCCATCATTCCCTGCGTCTCCCCTTTTCCCCTGTCTCCCCCTTTCTCTTGTTGTGTGATACTAGACGCGGATTTTACCCCCTGCGTCCAAGTAGTTATTTAACGCGACATTCGCGTTCTTATATCAACGCGACGCGGAGTTCATACTCGCGTCTGCGTTCTCCTCGTGTCCTTGCTAGAACGCGGGTCTCGAACCCCGCGTTTGTGATCTCTACGAAACACGACTCTCGCGTCTGCGAATCCCGCGTCTTCATTCTCTCTCCTTCTGGCTCATTCTCCCTCCTCTTCTACATAGTATGATCTTTATTTTATTGAACGCGTTTACGCGTTAGTTACCTGAATTTCGGCGAACGGGGATTCCACAGTATTTTTCGTATTTAGGCGAGTGTCCTCGCCTCCATTCGATTTTCTCCGCTTCGTCGGGTCGACTTATATTGGCATTATGTATCACTTAACATGTTACTATTTGATGCATGTTCCTGCTATGTTATCTCTTATCACTTGTCACCTGTCTAGACATGACTTGTCACCTGTCTAATATCACCTCCAAGGCATATAACACATGACACCTGATATACTACTACTTGACACTTGTTCTTTATGACATGACTTATTGTCTATCACCTGCCCGATCGCTTGTAACTGCCATGATTAGAACCTGATACCTGTTACGATTACCTCTCTACCCATGATTATCACATTACGGGAATGTAGTACTTGATCTCTTATTATGAACTCCCGTTATGCTTGTTATGTACTCCTATTATGACCAGTTATGATCCTACTCATTCCCGAAATCTGATAATATTGTTAATAAGCTATAAAAAGGATAACTTGCATGGGGAATGGGAGGAAGTGATGGATGCCGGTATGGTGCCTTACTTATAGTAGTGGAATACTAAAAACTGACGATTCGTGTTAGGGGGATTTCAGGCCCCCAGAAGATGCGTGTTAGGGGGATTAAGGCCCCCATGGCTGTGTCCCGGGCGGACGGGAACTACTATAAGTATGAGCTATCAGTTCTTCATTAGCTTCCGAAAACCAACCTCGACTTACTTATATATGGATGTGTGTGTGTTGAGATATACACCAGGACACATACCTAGATATATGGGTCGGACGAGTAATAATAATAAAATGTCAAGATAATAACTTGTTATGTTGCTCTACAAATTTGGTTATACCACTTGTTTTCGTCACAATTGCATTCATCAGGTTTTACTTCGAATTTTCAGTTTTATGATTATTATATTATACCTATTCATGTCCTGCCTTTCCACTTATATTCTACTCCACCAGTCTTCTCCTCTTATCTTATCATATCATGAGTAGTTCCTGCTTGATATTACTTGTTATATCTCCACTTCTCCTTGCATGCTTGTGCTCACAACACGATTTTTCTAATGTATGTTTATGATTCGGATTTGTCGACACACTTGTGCTTATCTATGCACGCCACTTGGCATACACATCACCACTTGCCGGGGAGTACTGACTCCTTTGGATTCTCATGTCCAGGTCTCGGAGCTTGGACTGAAGGGGATCTTCCTGCTGAGGACTAAGCTTACTTCTGCGGAGCAAACAGACCAGCTGTAGCTCCAATCCCATCCTTGCTCCCCCTAGTTGGCTCGCGGCTTCTCCAGCTATCTCGTGAGCGCCCTTTTGTACTGTTCATACATGTACATCTCTTTGTATTCTCGCATTTGCACTTATCAGTGATGTAATATTCTTGTAATATTTGTCACCTCTGGTGATAACTTTATAATTGTTCTCATATGTTGGAATATATAATGCATCACGTGCTTCTGTACTCTGATTCTTGTCTGTACTGATGCTTAGCGTATATACGTAAGGGTATTTCTGACCTGCGTATATACGTCGCAGTAACGTCCCCGTATCTGCGGGATCGGGGCGTTACAGATGGTTGAAGAATCTTGATCAATCTTTTTAGGAATTGATCTCCTTGATTTAGAAGAATTCTAAACTCTTTAATCTTTAAAATAAACATTCATTGAATAGGAATTAAATCCTATTCAAACTCCTCCTGAAAAGGAAACTGCTTCATCTTAATTTGTTTCTTCTGCTTCAAGTCATCGTCTTCTCCAACTCAATTGGATTTTTTTGGACCATCATTTCTTCTTGAAAAATAAGGAAAAATCCTAACAATCTCCACCTTGACTTGTTGTTCAAGCCTTTAGCAAAACAACTTTAGATTTCAGATTAATACCTTGATTCTTTCCTTGGTTATAACCGTGCCATGAAGCCTTTAACTCTTGCCGCCTCTTCTGGGGCATTTGAGCGATTTACCGCCATGGCTTGGGCCATCTCAGGCCTTGCTCGAGTGCACTCTTTCTCTTTTCTGCAACACTTAAACCCGGTTCACATCCCGTTGCAGTATTCTTTGAAGCTCCACCTCGCGATGAACTCCCTTTCAAGCTTATCCTTGAAACTCCATCTCAAAAGTTTCCTTCCTTCAGCTTGTATAACCCTCCGCACTTCTCTCCTTTCAGGATTACCTTGTCTCCTTGGCTGACTGTGACGACTCCCTCATGCAACGAGAATTGTGGAATCTCAGAATGCAAGGTTTCTAAAGAATGATGTGATTAGTGGGAGTGATCAACCTCAAAACATAGTATTTGAGGAAAATCACATTTCTGAGCTCACTTCTGAATCTTCAGATAGACTGATTGTTTTTTAAGATAGTCATCAGGATTTGACAATTCAAGAACAATCCGTTATTGAAGAACCACACCATCAGGAGGACATTCCTATAGATCCAGTTATTCAACCTCCACAACAAGAGAATGTTGATGTAACATTAAGAAGATCTAATAGGATAAGAAAACATGCAATTTTTTCTGACTACATTGTGTAACTGTAAGAATCTGACATTGACATTGGTGTTGAAGATGATCATGTTCTATTTCACAGGCTATAATTGGAAGTAAATTCGCATTATGGTACAACGCCATAAAAGATGAGATGGATTTAATGGATAATAATCTGGTCTGGGATCTTATTGAATTATCTAAACGAGCAAAGATCATTAGTTGCAAATGGGTCTTTAAAACTAAAAGAGACTCCTCCGACAATGTTGAAAGATATAAAACAAGACTTGTAGTCAAAGGATTCACTCAATAAGAAGGAATTGATTATTATGAAACCTTCTCTCCTGTTTCAAAAAGAATTCATTTAGAATAATCATGACATTAGTGGCTCATTTTGATATGGAGCTACATTAAATGGATGTGAAAACGGCCTTCCTCAATGGAGATCTAGAGGAAAAAGTTTACATGAAACAACCAAAAGGGTTCATCTCAAATGGGACTGATCACATGGTTTGCAAGTTTAAGAATATATATATCGGCTAAAACAAGCCTCCTGCTAATGGTACTTAAAATTTCATAATATTATTTCTTCATTTGGTTTCATGGAGATTGTTATGGATCAGTGATATACCATAAGGTCAGTGGGAGTAAAATAATTTTCTTAGTTCTGTATGTGGATGATATTTTTGCTTGCTTCAAGAGATTTGGGCTTACTTCATGAAACAAAACGATTTCTCTTACAATAGGTTGACATGAAAATATGGGTGAAACCTCTTATGTTATTGACATAAAGATTGAAATAGACAGGTCTTAAGGGATATTAGGATTGTCTCAAGAAACATATATCAATAAAATTCTTGATAGATTTCATATGAAGGAATGTTCACCTAGTCTAACACCAATTGTTAAAGGTGACAAATTTAGCTTGACCAATGCTCAAGTAATGATTTGAAAAGAGAAGAGATGAAGAATATTTCTTATGCTTCTGCAGTTGGGAGCTTAATGTATACTCAGGTCTGTACAAGACCTGACATTGCTTATGCAGTAGGAATGTTAGGCAGATATCAAAGTAATCTAGGTTTGAAATACTGGAGAGCTGCAAAGAAAGTCATGCGATACTTTCAAGGGACTAAGGACTACAAGCTTATATGCAAGCGATCTGATCATTTGAAAGTTGTTCGATATTCTAATTCTGACTTTGCTGGATGTCCCGACTCTAGAAAGTCTACATCAGGATATGTCTTCTTATTAGCTGAAGGGGATATATCTTGGAGAAGTGTAAAGCAATTATTAGTTGCTATTTCAATCACAGAAGCAGAGTTTGTATCATGCTTTGAAGCGACATCACAGGCTATTTGGTTAAGGAGTTTTATTTCAGGACTTCAGATTGTTGACTCAATTTCTAAGCCATTGAAGATCTACTGTGACAACTCTGCTGTAGTATTTTTGGCCAAGAATAATAGAAGTGGAAGTCGCAGTGACACATTGACATAAAGTATTTAAAACTTCGGGAACATGTGAAGTCAAGCAAGGTGGTTATTGATAATGTTAGTACGAGATTGATGATTGCAGATCCTTTGACAAAAGTATTGCCATCTAAGACTTATAAAGAGCATGTTGAGCATATGGGACTCCGTTTTATTTTGTAATTGAGATACTCTTTAAGTTTGTATCGCTTTTGATCGATATGAAAACTCTAGTTAATTCAAATTTGTCTTCTCATTTATTGTTTGTATACATGAAGTTTAGAGAATGATAATATGCATGTTTGAATATTAAATAGACCCTGAATGAGCATTTAGAAGCTCATTCATAAATATATGGCCCACATATTGTTCTCATTCAAATGAGAAATTACATTGTAATACATGGAAGGTAATACTTGATCTTAGAAGACTTGTCGCCATGATTCATGTGATTTAAACTCTTTTACTTGAGTATAAGGATATAGGGCAAAATTTTGTTCCTATATTAATTTTAATTTAATACATGTTAAGTACTCTATAGGCCAAGTGGGAGAATGTTGGATATTATTTTATTTTGATAAAATATAGTCATTTTTCAGTTTATGGCACTTTAGAAGTTTAAAAGAAAAAAAACTCACTAACAGTTATTTTTCTTAAAATGTGGGACATAGTTTGTCGAGTTACAACTACCCATCTTACTCATATTTATTTGTTCTTTTTAATGGGAAGAGAATAAATCAAGTGTATGAAATATTCTTAAGGGATAATAGTCTCTAGTCTATAAAAGTCTATGAGATTCCATCTTTTCATAGATATTAAAGTTTTGGATAGACTAGCCAACGAATTCAAAAAGTTCTGGCGTTCTTTATTTTATTACAATAAGAATTTGAATTTGATTGTTATGGCTGGAGGTACGATCTATTTCTTCCCCTCATAAATTTTTATATAATCAATATATTTTTAAAAATTGCTAACATTACAGAGAGGAAATAAGTGGTTTGGCTTGCATCGGTTAAAAAATCTCTCGAAACCAAACCAAACCGAATCAACTAAACTCACAAAATCTACCACCCCAGCGAACCAAATTTGTTTTCGAACCGGACCAAACTGACCGAATTCGAACGGTTTGGTCAGTTTTTCGGTTTGGCCGGTAATTTGCTACGAGAAATATATTCTTTAGAATCGGATCTTGATTTAGCGGGCTTCTCCTTCACCAACCCGACCCGCAACCGCTACCCGCTAAACTAAACTAGCTGAATTCTTCTTCCCGTCTCTCGCCAACAAACTTAACCCCCAGATTTCTGAATTCACCGCAGTCGCCCTCGAGTTTACTGTAGCAAGTGAAGAAATTCACTGTAGCAGGTGAAGAGTTCGGGCCTGCATCATGCGTACAGGTTATCATCTCTCCATTTGCCGTAAATTTGAACAAGCAATGGCTACGGTGATTGTGAAAGATACGTAATTTTAGATGAAACCTTAGAAAGTTCAGTCATACTACCGTCACCGCTCTGAAGCGATGGCGATTAGGACAGAGGTCCAGAAGTTTGGACAATGGAGAAAAGCCAGTCTATACGGATCGAGCAAATTATGATGGCAACGATTGAATTGACAATGCAGTTGGTTGGAATATTCTCAAGAGTGTGACGCAACATGTTTGTGGGGCAACCATTTGATAGATTAGGTAGCTCACTATATTTGCAAGGACCTACCAATTGGATGCCTAAATTTGCATTCTGTTGGTAGGAACAATGTGTAATCTAAGAGAGAGGAACTTAGGACCTTTGTCTTCTGGAAGAGAGGGAAGAGGGAAAAGGAGAAGGAAAGAGCGGTTGAAGAGGGGAAGAGGTTCTTCCCCTCTTTTGCTCTTAATGTTTGATTGGAAAGAAAAGAAGAGGGGGAAAAACAAAAAAAAGAAAAGGAAAGGAATGGAAAAAAAAACCCTACCACCGGTTCTCTCTCCTCTCTCTAATCTCTATCTCACCTTGATCCTCGAGCTCCGCTACTTCTTCTGGCGATTTTTGAGAGGAAGAGTCTTTCCTTCTTCCATCAGATCGGACGCTAGCTAGAGGAAAAGAGCTCTCTTCCTCCAGCAAACAAACAGGGGGAAGAGAGGGAGAGCCTTCTCTTCCTCCCTCTATCTCTCAAATGTTGCAAAACAAACATGCCCATAAATAACATAGGCAAAACAAGAGGCATATGACAAGACCTGTTAAAAGTTCAAGGCATGCCGCCAAGCTGATGTAAGGTAATTTCTTTCTTATTTAGGAGAGAGAGGACGGAAGCCATGACGGAAATTAGTGTTTCATGCAACTGAACATAAAACACATACCCCATGGTATTGCATGTAATTTAGGATATGCAAGCTACTTATGCGGAGTAGACAATTAGCTGGTTATGCGCACTTCTAATAACACATACAATTTAGGGGAGCAGATATTTCCACTCAAAAATTATGAAAGCACCCCAGTTAGTAAGGCACCCACAAATGTGATAAAAGCACCCCAAAAAATCAAAAAAAAAAAAAAGGCCAATTATCCTCTTCTTCTTCTCCTCCCCCTCTCCCTTCCCTTCCATTCCCTCCGGCGAACTCTCCCCTCCTCCCCTTCCCCGGCCCCCGGCGCTGTCAAAAACAGACAATACATGGTTCTTTTCGATTTTTTACAGCGTCTCCCAATATCCACCCTGAAGTATAAACCGATATGAAAGTCGAATCCATGGAGCTCATCGATGATTGGCTTTGAGATGTGGTGGCTGATCATAAGCAAACAAGGATATTATTGGCCAACCTTACGGCCATCTCATCCGTTATGCCTCGCTCGCAAGTGGCAACATAAGATAAGCCATGCTAATGCACCAAAAATAAAAGAGCCGACTTCCCTTCCTATAAACAGGAGGTCCCCTCTGTTCCTCCTCCACCATCATGTGTGCTCTCTAAGAATTGAGCAATGTTCAATACTCCTACTAACAAAACCATCAGTGAGCTCCATGAGCTTAATGATCCCAGTGACCACCTCAGAACAGTCTTCATATTCGTGCTTGCACTGTTTACCATGCTGGGGTCTCAATGTATGTTTCAACGCATGCTCATGAAGAGAAAGAGAGAGAGGTTCCCGTTGCCACCAGGCCCGCGGGGCCTTCCGTTGCTGGGAAATCTTCCGTTTCTCGGCCCAAGCCTCCACCACCGTTTCGCTGAGTATGCCGGGGCCTATGGCCCCATAATGAAACTTCAGCTCGGCAGCAAGCTCTGGATCATCGTGAGCTCGCCAGAAATTGCAAGGGAAGTTTACAAGGACAATGACATAATCTTCTCCAACCACAGCCAGCCTATCGCCGCGACAGTGATTTCCTATGGCGGTTCTAACCTAGTCCGATGCCCATACGGCCCAACGTGGCGAATGCTACACAGGGTGTTTCTACATCATCTGCTCAGCAGCAAGAACCTTGATGCATGCTCCAACCGCAGGCACCAAGAGGTCAGGAGGATGGTACATAAGCTGCATGCAAAGGGGGGGGATCCCATCAATGTGGGAGAAGAAGCCTTCGCAGCCTTTCTCGATCTGTTGACGAGCATGCTATGGGGAGGGACACTAGAATGGGAAGCAAACGGTGCCGTACTCAGGCAGGTGGTGATCGAGACTGTACAGCTCTTGGGAAAGCCTAACATGTCGGATTTCTTGCCGACGCTCGCCTGGTTTGATCTGCAGGGCATAGAGAGAGAAATCAGGAAGCGAGTTTCGTGGTTGGATAAGATGTACGAGAGCATCATCGCAGAAAGGTTGAAGTCTGCCACACTTCACCAGGTAGAAAGTGGTGGGGATTTCTTGTCAATCCTTCTGAAGATTATGGAAGACTCTACGACTCCATTGACAATGACCAACCTCAAGGGCTTGATCATGGTAATCTTCTTCATCTATCTGAATCCATTTTCATTATTTTGAACCAGCTGTTTGTCTCTCTGTCAGTCCATAACAGCAAGTATGATACTTTCTGCCTCTAACACTAAAATCAATCTTGGATCATGCAAAACATACTTTTAGTGCTTGCGACCTCACAAGTACATCATGATAGGCTCCAACCAGTGGCGACTATGTTAGTAAGTGGGTAATATCTAAATCAATCTTAGAAAGAATGCCTTGTAAAAACTCCTGAAAAGGCAAAATATAATAAGCAGGATCCAGCAGCCAACATGAGCTTCTGGGACCTAAACTAAGTCACCTAACCCACTTCCATGCACATAACCATATCTTAATCTATTTTTATGTGTTTTTATGTTACATAATATGGTAGTGGACAACAGACAACCTTTGACTTTATCCCTCCTCCTGACTGCATACAGGTTCCAAGAAGATAAAATTTTGATATATGATACTAAATCCCGAGGCCAGTCCAAATTCTGTTCCCAAGAGTCCTACCACTTAATGTAACAATATTCCCTTCCATTTTCCAAGATCACTTGCTCCAAGTTACGGGGTCTCAGAAATTATCAGGCTGTGATCAGTTGAATAGGCTGATAATAATAATAAAATAAATAAATAAATAAATAAATAAAAGTTGCAGGGGACTAGCATAACTTGACAAGGCCCAAACCAGGAAACTGTACCGAGCACGAGTGAACTGGTAGCTAATTTGGAAAAAACGAATGCAATCTTTTGTCCAAACTGCAACCAAGTTCTTTTTTTTCTTCTCCTTTATACGTGAGAGTCTTGCACTAATATTTCTTGCCAAATTCACTAATTTGTCCAAAATTCTGCTATGTTCACTACAAATGACTAGATAGGAGACGCGTCACCATCGACGGCCATCAGCACGCACTAATTCCAGAAAAAAAGACATGCATACCGCTAAGATGGTGACAGACAAGTTAGAAAGTGAGTTGATAGCCGCAATCCTTCATCTCAAGGGCATGCATGAGTACACACATACCTCACTTTGAGCTATGTCCTAACCAAATAATAGGACCAGGTCCTAACCAAATCCACGAGACAATTTATACGATTCGATTCAGCTGTCAGGTCAACAACGAACTGATTCTACTTTCTATACTACCACTTGGGCAGGACATCATGGTGGGAGGGACCAGTGTTAGCTCGACAACGGTCGAGTGGGTGATGGCAGAGCTGATGCACAGACCTGAGATCAAGCAAAGGGTCCAACAGGAGCTCGAAAAAGTAGTTGGTCGAGACCACATCGTTGATGAATCTTACATCCCCAGACTGCATTATTTGCGGGCTGTGATCAAAGAGTCTCTCCGGCTCCATGCTGTGGTCCCTTTGCTAGTCCCTCGCGTGCCCAGCCAACCCTGTGTCGTGAGTGGCTACCTCATCCCGAAAGGTGTCCACGTCATCACTAATGTCTGGGCCATCCATATGGACCCTAAAGTCTGGGATGATCCCTCAGAGTTCCGACCAGAGAGATTTCTAACCACAAACAGTATCAGAGAGTTCAGCTTTTTTCCTTTTGGAGCAGGCAGGAGGAGGTGCGCCGGGCTGCCATTGGTTGAGAGGATGTTGCCACTGGTGGTGGCAACATTGTTGCATGCATTTGAATGGCAACTGCCAGAAGGGGTGAAATTTGACCTTTGTGAGCGACCCGGTGTCACTTTAACCAAGGAGAGGCCAGTGCTAGCCATCCCTACACCAAGGATTGCCATTTCAGAGCTCTGCAACTGACTCGAGTAACAGTGGCATGATGGAAGCAGCTGGAAAGTAACAAACAGATTGTGTGCAATGTATTAGATGAAAGCCAATAATAAAGTATTAGAATGAATTCCTAATGTGAAATGTAATAGATGGGAGTTATGGATAGGTGTTACATATGCATGCTATACTTTTAGTTCTGTGATTTGCTTATTTTCAATGCTCACTGCATCTGCAGGCCAAGAAAATTCATCCATCTGTGTTTTTTGTGTCACTAAATTTTGCATTAGCATCTGACTTATAACATATCTGTTGGTTTAACTTCAACAGTAACTACGAAAAATTGATTTTTTTCCCCTCAAGAGTAAGCATTAAAGGTGTAAAGGGATTTGAACTGCAGACAACTTGACTACAAACTGATAAGATGCTCCAATGCTGGGCTACAATGGCACCAACTTTCCAACAAATTTAAGTGTGAAAACAAACAAGCAAAGCAGATAATAGACTCAATTAACATACTGATAGTACACATAATAAGAGGATAAAAGACTGATTAGAATTATGAGTTCCCTACATATAGAAGATGAATTTGCAGTGAAGATAAATGGACTTAGTGGATATTAAAGTCTAAATTCAAAAGAACTAAATAACAATAGTAATTAGAAAATTGGCTCGGTTCTATTTATGTGCAATACAAGAAATTTTCTGAACAGACTGTGTAGTGTCTCAATGAACATAATGCATGTGTATTTTCCTACACAAAGATGAACTTTGAAAAAAATGAAAGACAGTAGTTAGTGGATTTACTTCTGCATATAAGTAATGTAGACGGAAAATCATGCCCTAATCAGCAGATTTCAAATGCATGATCTGTCATTTCTGTTCCTACTGGTGCCTCATCCCATGTCAAAATGTACAGAATTTCTGTAATGAAAATTAGGTTTACATAAGCATATATTTTTTATTTAAATCTAATGGCATAATATTCATCACAGCATATAGTGTTCTTACAAGTTGCAACTTAATCTAATTAAAAAACCAATATTTCTCTCTTCTAGGCTACTAAGGAGACTAAATCCTGCTGTAAGGTCATGGCCAAGTTAGGTTTCGCCAGAAAGTTCTTATGACTGACTATTTTACAGTCTGCTGACTCTGCTCTTCTCAACTTAGCCTACAAATCTAACAAACGAGTCCAAGTTAATTCTAACAAAATTAGCTTCTTACATAGGTTCAGTATGTGTTCGACCAATGAGAATAGCAGCCAACTTGATGATGATTGGAACACCAAGCTAGCACATAGGAAACCGAGTTTTAATTCATTGTATTAGCTTACTAAAACATCTATAACCACCACTAGGACAGACATAAATCTATCAGGTTTAAGGATCAGATCCCATCATATGCAAAAATCTTATTCTAAATTTGAGAATGACATAGTTACCGTGAGGGTATAAACTAACGGCTCAGCAAGGTAAGGTCCAGTAGCTGAAGACGCACAGAGCGACTCCCGACAGCCCATTGTTGGGATCTCAGTGCTCCGCCACCTGGCAAGTCAATTCCTTGCAGTAAGACTTAACGACTTTCTAAGATTAATTATGATGTTTATATGAGTAACCTATCTCTGAAGTGCTTCTTATGCATTAGAAGTTTTAGTAAGCCCTCAAGAAGGAAAGACTTTTCCATAGTCAACTCAACAATAGAAATTTTTTCTTACGGTGATTTTTCTTTTATGTACAGGCATTTTTGTAGATTTCTTGCAGTTCCGAGCCATTTGGCTTGGAAGACAATTCTGAACTTCATACCATGGTACCACATAGGATTCAAAGCTTAGGACTCAACTGAAGAATTTCCAAACTCCCATAACCCCTCTAATTCTGAGGGAAACACAGGGAGAACAAGAGAAAGAATAGGGCTTAATTTGAACTCTTTCGGGTTACTTCAGCACAGGCAAACAGACCAAAGGTGCAGGGTATTTGAATATCCAACTTCTGCACATTCATATAATATCACCTGTACAACTTAAGCATCCATTTCAATTTCTTTATCACATAACCAAATCATACAGTTAATGTAAATATTCAATTGTGTTAGCGGATAACAAATGAAACTATCGCGCACAGTTTATTATCGGTATGAGTTGCACATCAGATATTGATATGAACATTTTTTCCTTTACTTCTGCATTTCTATGTTGTCATTCATCAGATATTGATAAGTACGTTTTCTTTTTCCTTTACTACTGCATTCTATGTTGCCGTTCTTACCTATGGTTAACAACCTCAGGTAATCTTTTGCATTCACGGTAGGGCATTTGCATTAATTTCAAAAAGCCTTTTTCATTTTTCTTTTCTTCCTTTGTTCTACATCCTCACATCATCAACTAATACTGCTTCTGGAGAACATTGTTCTCAAATGTTAGAGAGCGGGGGGGGGGGGGGGGGGGGGGGGGGGGGGGGGGGAGTCTTTATCTACAATCAACAGGTCCACCAGCATTTGCCCATCACCACTGTATAACCAAATAGGTGAATTTCTCAAGATGGTATGTTCTAGTCCAGTAGTTTAGCAAGCAACATATCTGTCATGTGAAGTTTAAAAACACTGCACCTCTTTCCTTTAGAGGAGACATCAAATTGATATAATCCAGAAAGTGACTACCAATGGACTCTACATCTATGTTCCATAATTTCTTAATGGTCCCGAGATTCATGTTGTTGTTCTCTACAAGTATATTTTCTTGATAATGCTCCATTCATAAGCCAGTCACAAACTCAAATTTCAGTTGGCTAAAGCCATGAAAATTGTACAGATAACAAGCAATAAAGTTTACAATACAATATCAGTCAGTTATACCTGCCATTTTTTCAGCTGCACCTACAAACAAATCTGATGCGAAGCAAAAGAGAGGGTCTAAGGATTTTAAGAGAAGATCAGATGAAAGAAAATAACTAATGATTATCTAATGGATAAATAAAAAGGCATTTCACTTTTTTTCAGTTCTCACGCTGCTTCATGCCACACGCTCCTCAATCTTGACCTCAAGACTCTTCATAACGCATGCTCAATTTTTGCTCACAGCTAGGGTTTCACACTCTGCAATGGACGGACACCCCTCAAAGAGGAAAAAAATCAAAATAATTTCTCTCAAATTTCTAGTATATTTTTATCAAAAACAATGGAGTCTTTAAATAAACTTACAACTTATTCAGTTCTCTCTCACAGTCGATGTGAGACTAAAATAAAACACAAGAGTAAAACAAACACAAAACTACTAAATAAAAAAAATACAGATTCAGACTCAAAACAAAAAAAGCTGACTCAATGTCCCCAACATTCTCGTCGGGTGGGAAGAACTCAACCCCGTTGAATATACATAAGGTGGTGGCGGCGGCTTGACAATGGGTTTGAATCTTAAGCTGTGGTTGTTGATCTTATAGGAGATGTTATTGCAGACGTGGTTATTAGAGATGTTGCTAGAGAGGTTGTTGAGATCTTTGATTTTTGAGGAGGTTGTTGTGGAGAAGATTATTGAACTTTTTGGCTGTTGAGAAGGTGTTTGTTGTGGAATGATTGTAGAGATCTTCGGCTATTGAGGAGGTTATTGTGAAAGAGACTGCTTAGATTTTAGCTAAGATTCTAATATTTGTGGAGGGGATTTGATTTTGTGATTAAGATATGATTTGTGGTAGAGAATTGAGAGATTGGATGAAAAGATAATCGGATATGACTTATTCTTTGAAATTTCAGCAAAAGAGATGAAAAAAAAGTGGATGAAGTAACAAATTGCACCGACTCCTCACCGGGATTACCAATTCATTTCAATATTCGCGATGAATGGTTCAAAGAAAAATGTACGAATTTCACATCAGGAATCTTTTCACAGGAAATTTGTATTACAATTTAATTTTCATTATTCATTATCTTTTTCTAATCATGCTCTGATATCAAATTGATGTGAAACAGAAGAGGGTCTAAAAATTCTGAGAGAAGATGAGAGATGAAAGAAAATACCTAATGATTACCTAATAGGTAAATGAAAAGGCTTTTCACTTTTTCGGATCTCATGTCGTACGCTCCTCGATCTTGACCTCACACCGTTTCACGCCGCACGCTCGATCTTGGCTCACAGATAGGATTTCACACCTACCATGAACGGCACGCCCCTCAAAGGGAAAAAAAACCCAAAATATTTTTCTTAAAATTCTAGTCTAACTTTATTGAAACAAATAAAGTATTTAATTAGATTTACAACTTATTCAATTTCCTCTCACAGTCAATGTGGGACTAAAATAAATACAAGAGTAAAACAAACACAAGGCTACTAAATAAAAAGAAAATCTAGACTCAGACTCAAAACAAAAGAAAGCTGACTCAATGTTCCCATCAAAATCACTTTGATCTACCAAGCTTTCTTCACTCATAGCATAGATTGTGTTTGCTCCTAGACACCTTCATTAGCCACAAAGGGTTCTCAGAGCAACTCATTCGTTTTTCTTTTCATTTCTTTCTGCTAGGCAAACCGAAGCTCCTTTAAAATCGGCATTTTTTACATCAATACCTATATCTATGTTTCATGCGCGCTAGAGATTGTCGAATTCGTATCCCACACAAATCTGCACCGGTACGTGCAAGATACTTGATGGATACATGTCAACATGTCCAACACGTGTCAGCCCTCAATCCGCTGAAGATAGTTCGATTCGAGTCATATAACGTTCAATTTTCGTGGTTTATATGACTGGGTATTCAAAGTTCATATGAAATTGCACTCATACTATTGAGATTATATCATACTTTATCCTAATTACACACACACAACACACACACACACACACATACACAAGAATTTTAGCATGTGTGATACACGGGACAAGAAAAACAAATCAATATCTTAATAGGAAGAAATTTTGATGAAGAAAACTATTTAGAAGTAATTAAGATGTTTAAATATTAATATTCTTTCTCAAAATAAAATTGCATAATCCATGAAACTAACTCTTAACTTGATTGATATAATAAATATGGCATGAAAACAATTGAAAGCTATTAATGGATGGACCCACATAATGATAACAATATCCAAGAGAGGTTGGTTTTGATACAGAATAAGTTATTAATTGTGAAGTAACTTTTTTTCTAAAAAATATGTATCACAATATGTAGACATGAGGGCACACATTAAGGTGACTGTTATGGGTCTAAAGGCTTTGCCTTAAGATATTATGTGCGTATGTGTGCGTGTGTCCAAGATTTTTTTTAAGTTCTTGCATATTCACATGTCCATAGTCTTGCCATGTCCGTTTCGCTCTGTGTCTGCAACATAGATAGACCTATACAGCTGAACTATGCTAAAACAGCATACACCCTCCAAGGTTGTTAACAAATAATCTTCCCATAGGAAATTCAGTGCTCCCTGAAAATGGATGCAATCAATATGCTTTGATTCTTTAAATTGTGTACCATGAGCTAGCAAGTTCTCAAAAAAAAAAAAAAAAAATATCCTCAGCTTCAAAGGACTCTGACTTTTAGTTTACAACTATGCTTTGTGATCATATGGGAAGATT